>APFE030140417.1:49809-59925 GCA_000404065.3 Pinus taeda
TTTTACCAGTACGCAGGCTACAACCTACAGAGAGCTACAACCCTCTCTCGTTTTCCAGCTTCTTCTGGAAGGGAGCTACAACCCCCTTAGCTCTTCTACTAGCTGAAATACTAGTACGTAGGTGCTGACCTATAGAAGGCTACAACCTTCTCTTTTCTTCTAGGGACCACGTTTCATAAATTTTCGAACTGGATCCAAAACATCAAGTATATGTGCATCACCCAATCTCCTTTAAACAAATAACTTCTCAGAATGCAGTAACCACAAAATAACACCAGTAACCAGACACCAATTTAAACCCAGATCTCTACAGAAACAGATAAAAGACAGCTAAAATATATTTCAAGAAAGGTCTGCAACTTCACCGAAGGAAACCTGCGAATATCCGCACTTCGGCCGTGACGAGTCTGCGCAACTCTGCACCTGCATTGTCTATTGTTCAGCGCACCTCCGCACCTACTCCGTCGATTAAACTGTGCACCTCCGCACCTGCTTCTTCTTTGGTTCTGCGCACCTTCGCACCTGCTTCTTCTCTGGTGCTGCACACCTCTGCACTGCGCCTTTTCCGCTCCTGCGCACCTTTGGATTTAGACAGTTTATCGATTCTCAAAAATACCCCAGACTGTCGAAATCACAGATCCGTTCATGCATCAAATGGATCCCAACTCTTCAGTGGATCTGACTTATAATGCTTCGGTTTCTCCTTGATTCAGATTCAACTATGTCTCACCAACCAATTATCAAACATTCAGATCTTGATCTTCTTAAGATTTTCAACACTTGTATTTTTCCAACTGATCTCCTTTCCGTTTTATACTCAAGACCTTACTCAAACCATGGATCAAAACCATTGAGAAACAATACTAGGGATCCAAAACCTGGGTTCAATATTTTAGATGCCAAAACCACAGACCAAAACCATAAGATCAAAAACGTCAGACTAAATACCATGGACCAAACATAAGATGTGCATTTTTCTCTGCATGAAAGTCCATGCATTTTAGGTTCGCACCTTTTGTGCGGGAGACCTGCAAACATATCTGCACCTTATCAACAGTTCTCATGCGCAACTTGCCGATGACCACATCTTTTGATCTGTGTACCTGCGGAACCAGAAAATAACTTTGCTGCACTATAATTTATCATCTGAGATGAGTGGGTTTCCATCAAGTACAACATATGTATCATAATGCCAACAAATGGACTGGCAGAATCCTCAAACAAAATCCTGGTAAACATAATCAAGAAGTTACTAGAGGATAATAGGAAAAATTGGAATAAAAAGCTAATCAATGCCTTATGGGTAGACAGATTGACTACTAAGAAATCAATTGGCACTTCTCCATATCAGTTGGTTTATGGGATGGAAGTTGTCTTTCAATCCTCTTTGGGAGTACCAGTATGAAGATACTTCCAGAATTGCAGGTTGTACCAAATAGTGTCCAAAGAATAATCAACCAGACTATTCATCTACAATAAACCATAGAAGGGGTCTGTATGAGGTCTCAAGTTGTGTAGGAAAGGGTTAAAAAGATTTTTGATAAGGGAATCAAGGCTGAAGATTTCTACCTTGGTGATAAGGTGCTCAAGTGGCATTCAAGAAGGGAAGACAAAGGTAAACATGGGATATTTGATTTCTAATGGAAAGTTCCCTATGTCATTTATGCTTACAGAGGAAATAATGCTTTCTTCCTGAGAGAAATTAATGGTATAGATGCAGAAGGAGAGACAGTGAATGGTTGAATGCTAAAACATTACTTTGAACAAAGTTACTAATTTTAATTTCCCATGTTGTATATACTTCATTTACAAAGTCTAGTTTGGGTTGGGTGGTGATATTTGAAGTTGAAGCCCGAACAGAATGCCTTAAGCTTTAAAAGGTTTACTATCATAAGTATCAATAATGCAGGTTTGCAGAAGGACACCTGGCTGGGTAACATCAACAACAATTAAAAGGCTGCTAACCTTTAAAGTTCTTGAAATTTCACTAGAAAATGCCATCCCCAAGTGGAGCCACTATTAGGTTCCTATACCAATAGGAGTCATAACTTTGAATGACTAAGGTTAAGCCATGTAATATTGTGCATACCTTTGCTTTCTGCAAATGTTTTCCATATTAAGAAATTAAAAAATGTAAATAGGGTATGTCTTAAAAGAAAAATTGAAGGACAAAAAGAATGAGAAAAGGTCAAAAAATGAAAATATATAAACCCAAAAAAACAAAAAGAGACCATGAAAGTGAGCAAGTCTAAATGCCACTACTATTTACTTTTATGCGTAATAATGATTGTGTGCAACTTGTTATTCATGCCACAATCCATGGTGATCAAACTGTTTAATCTTGATTATATCATGTTTTAAATTTTATGTTTATAGTTAGAGAAGAAAATCTGACCAAACAGTTTAATCTTGGAAGATCATTAGATAGGTAGAGAAAATAAAGGAAGCTCATCAGTTTAATCTTGGAAGATCATTAGATAGGTAGAGAAAATAAAGGAAGCTCATCAGTTTAATCTGATCCCTTGGATGATATAAGGTTAGAACTAGATAGTTTGTTTTATTAAAGAAAAGATAGAATAAGGGTTTTCTAGCCTAAATGCACCCAAAGAAATGAAGAAAATAGGTTAGGATAAGAAATGGGTAAGTAAAAGAAAGATTGATGAACTACAAAGTTGATTGGATCAAAACACACGCATTAGGTGTAGGCACATATTTCAATATGTATGATCAACTATGGAAGCACAAAAAAATGTTTACAAGTTAATTTAATTAACTCCCCCTCAGTCATTTTTCCCCTATACTTACTAATTTCCTATCTACAAGTGTGTTCTACTACTTTAAATCCTTCATGTCAAACAGGATCAGAGCATTTCTCTTACTTTTGGTGGGACCAGACCCTCAGCTTAATGGCTTATGGACATCAAGTGCTAGAATACCCTTCATGAAACCCCCCATGTAAATCCCATTTCATCCAAAAAACCCACAAATATTTTTTACCCTAAGTATAAAGCATAAGCACAAATATTACACTTTACACTATGCTTAGGGCGATATCCACTTTGCCCATCACATTTGACATTAATTATTAACTTTATTATATAATTCCCTGATAAAACCTTTTCCCGTATTTTAAATAAATTCCTTAAATAAATATCCCAACCATTAGTTTTGATAAAAACTATACAGTTTACCCTTTATCCCGACAAAATAAATAAAACCCGGCATTAAGCCCCGCCTGATCAACTAAGCCCATGATTATGTCTTAAATTAATCACAAACCGCCAAGGATTAAAGCTCTGGGGCCCCCCAAAACCCATGCTCTTATTACCCTCGCACTTCCCTCGCCTGACTGTCGTCCGATCATCTTCCCCTTCATCCAATAGTCCACAGACATATCAGCTGCGCCCGATGGCCAACCTTTACCCGCCCAATAAAGCGGTTTTCTCTGCCCCCCCAACTACTATGTGTCATGCTTTGGAGTACATCGGGTGACCCCTCCTCAATACCACATTCCCCTAGAAAGTAGTGCGATGGCCTAGGAACCACCTCCTCACTTAACCCGCCAAACCATCTACTATTCATTTGAAATCACTCGCCAAAAAAAAATTGTTGCTCCATAAAAAGGTCAAGAAGCCTTTTTTCACCTTTTTTCACTCGTTTTCTCTGTGAACCTCTACGAACTAGTGTGAATCCTGTAAACGCCAAATTCACCATTTGAACTTCGAATTCACCCTTGAACAAAGTTGCAGAGACCCTAGTCAACTTCTCATTCTGTACCAGATCCATTCGAACCTCTGCAGCTATCATAAACTCGAAAATTTGCAAATAATTCACCCAATTCTAGGTATTTCACCACAAATTACCACTCACCCTTTCAAATTTGGAAAAATTTCAATCTGTGAAGTATTGTAATTAAGTAAAATTAATTGAAAAAAACTCTAAATTTGAAAACCTGCAGCCAAACCCTCTGAAAGTTTCCAGTTTCCGTTCAAAACCCTTGAAAAACCTGTAAAGCCAAATTTAAATCCACAAGAACTAAATTATGGTTGCCCCTATTGCCATGGATGTTAGACCTATCACAACTCTACATTTGGACTTGGATCACCTTCCCTTGGGTGACAGGGACTTCCAAATTAAGGATACATCTACCCAGAGCCTCCTGCTTAAAATCCATCGTTCAAGGAGGGATAGATACCTCAACCATGCTGATGATATTAGCCTTTGGGAGTCAAAGTTTCCAAATACTAGTTCCCACATGTACATGTTTTCCCTGAAATTGTCCACTAGTGCCATGCTTGTTACATTCCCAGCCTGAGAGCTATTATGTCTCGTGACCAAAAGATTATGTTCACCATTACAGCTGATTCCATTAATGAAATGTTGCAAATCCAACGAGGTCAAAACCTAACCCCGCTCTCCATTGGGGATTTTCTAGACCAGTACTCCAAGTTGAGTCTGTCTAGGTTAGCCCAAATATTCCAGACATTCATTGTAGAAGAGCGACATATTCCCAAAGATCCCCCTCCATATGTTTCTGCCATGTTCTCCGAAAGGGGAAAACAAATCATCACCATGATATCATGTGTTCTTGGCTGTACTACTAATGAATTTGTTGATGAACTTGTCCTAGTCTTCATGTCAATTTATACCCCAGGACAGCCTCTTGTTGTTTTGTACAATTATGTTGAGTTCATAGCTAAGAGAATACATGAATAGTTTGCCAGGATGCACAATGAGAGAGTGTTTAAATACTCATCTATCCTCTCTCATATGTTCCTATACTATCAACCAGACAGATTTCCTTTTTCCCTTCAGACGCCAGATACCAAAGGCTAGCCTAGCTCTATCATTTTTTCGACCCCACTGTTCCATAAGTTTGATTCACCATATACCTATTCAGATTTCAAGATTCTTTTCTTCATCTAGTCATGGATATGTTGATAGGAAGCCCTCCACCCAGGATTAGTCCCAAGATCAAAAGGGTCCTTTAGTTGTCTAAACAAAGCAAAGTGGGATATTGGTACCTTTACCAAAACCACATAGAGATAAGAATTTATGGTTGCTAGCTTGCACCATATAAACTACCAAAATACCTCCCCATGAGGTTATTTTCTCTAGAGTACTATAGACAAATAATGAACTCTGATGAGATAAATTTTGTCTTGCCCAAAAAAAGATCACAATTCAAAGTAAAAAATAGCTAGGCCCCTTCATCTACAATTCTAGAGATGCAGGGGAGGAAGCAAACCAAATTTTGGAGCAAATGAAGTTCCAAAAGGGTTTGATGTGGAGGTATGACCCTCAAGAATTGATGACGAGATTGAGAAAGAAGGCCAAGTTGGGACCTTATATTCTCCACCTCATACCAGAGATAGAATGATATGAAAATCAATCTGAGTGGGTGGAAAATACTCTTGTAGACAAAGACAGTACGAAGGTAGAAGTAGAAAATGCCTTATGTGACTTAGAAAGACCGTTTGATGAGAGCTCGTTTCTACAGGTACCTGAACAGCAAGAAGCGGCCATGAGCACCCCTCCTATCATGCAGACTCCTTAGAATGAGGAAAGGAATCCCAAGAGAAACAGAGAGGGAGCCTCCACTTTAGGAATGGAAACATCCAATGTAAAACAGGAAACTAGTCAGAGCAAGAGCCAAAGGCTTAATCCTATTTCAGAGCAGGAAGACACAGAAGCCTCAGGAGAAATAACTAATACTGAGTTGGACAGAAGTAAAAGCACAGCTCCATCTGAGGAAACACAGGGGCCATCCACATCACATACCCAGATCTTGGAAAGGCAACTAAGTGTAGAAGTATCCTCAATCAGCAGGCCTGCTGATAAGGATAAGGATATAAAAGAGAGATATAAAGAGATCAATATGAGAAATGAGAAACTAAAGGCTCAAACTTATGCTCAATATCTCAAACTCACACATACTAATCAGACCAGATTGATGTCTGCTTTCGACATCAAAGAAGGAAAACTATAGATGTCCTTCATGAAACCAACTACACAATAGCCAAGAACATTAGCAGATTATAAGACAATTGATTTTGAAGTGATGGCAAGGGATATTCATCCCATAGACCAAATTGAGTTTCATAAACAGGCCAAGGATACTAGAATCAAGTCTCTGGAAGACATAGTGATTGAATTGGGACATGATCCCAAAGATATTAAAGCCACTACGAAAATTATTAAAAGAAAGAATGATGACATTGCAGCACTGAAAAAACAATTGAAGATACCTCAGCTACAGCATCTCCAAAAGTTGGAAGTTTTGGAGAGCTAGACTAGACATGAAAAGTTGATGGACTTGGTCCTAAAACTTAATGATCAGTCAAAGGAGACAGAGAAATAATTGGACACTTTAATTCAACTGAAGCAAATTGATATTTCCACTACATCTGCAAGTGTCATCCTAACGGTCTCGACCACAGTCCCTTCAATGCTAGCAACCTCATTGGCTCCCACAGCTCCCAAGCCTACAACACAACCATTTTCATCAGATTTTATGTCAGCAATAGGTGCATCAGGAGAAAAAGTAGCAGAGTTGGTCAGGGCCATGGAGGAAATGTCTATTCAGGCTACAAAAATTAACAAACTAAAAGAAAAGGTGATAATCTTAGAAACATATTGTAAGCTTGCCAAAATTATGCACAAGGAAGAAGTCCAGAAAGCTACCAGAATGAATGAAAGATTAAAGGCCATGGAGAAAGATCTAACACTAAAGGAACCCCTTGGGCAAGCCAAGGAACTACTATGGGCCAATATCATTGACTCTGTCAATGATATTTTGCCATCCACTCAAGTGATTTTTGAATAGATAGATCTGATAAAGAAAGCTATAGAAGTTGTCCAAAAATTCAAGGAAGAATTAGGAGACATGCCTGAAGATGCTACCAAACTTATCCATTTCCTCAACAGTAAAAACAAATATGAACTTCAGGAATTGGATATAGAAGTCAGGACAGAAACAATTTTGGACGTAAGAAAGGTCATTTCCAAGAGAAACTTAATGTTAAACTTGGAGGATAAGTGTCAAAATATGCAAGTAGAAGTTGATAGATTTATGGCCAAGTTTCAAATTTTGAGAGAGAAAGGGTTACCCAGTCCCTTGGTCACAAATGACAAGATCATGACGCAACAGGATTATGACAACAAAATCAGAGAGTTAGTTAAAGAACAGGTGAGTACATCATCAATAAAGGCATTGCCAACAGGTAAAGTTCTTTACTGGATATTTGAAAACATGTTTTTCCTCCACCATGAGGTGAAACACCTATTCATCACTAGGCCTACTTTTGCTAAGTACACCGAGGCAAATGAGATATATAGGAGAATGTTGAAACTCAAGTTACCTGATGCTGAATTATGAGGAAAATTGACTGATTTACTATAGTAAAATGTAGTAAAAAAGTTAATGTACAGTCAGTAGGGTAAAAGGGTCAAGGAAAGTCAGCAGGATTAAAGAGTATCAGTGTCAAAGTGTACCAGATGAAAGCCAAAAGTGAATGCATCTTCTAGCGTAAAAAACCAAATAGCAAGGCAGCATAAAAAGCTAGAAACCCAACTATAAAGGCCAACAGCACCAAAATACTAGGGACAATATTAAGCAGTTCATTAGCTATCTCTACCTTATAGCAAGAAGATATTTTTATTTCCTAGATTAAATCTCAAGTTAGTTTGGGATATTTTGTAATAAACTTTTGTATAATACTTCATAAATCGAAATATGTAGGGTGGATTCTTGGGCATTTCTATAGACTTCTTGATCAAAAGACTATAAATATATTGTATCACTAATTAGGCTAGTGAGCCAGATTGATGAATAAAGACACGATATTTCAAAAGATTCATGTGTTAAGCGAAGTGCAGACAAGTATTTTCTTGTGTTGTTGTTATCTTTATTAAATTGTTTACACAATCTTTAGTGTATTTCTGAATCTGAATGTTATAACTGGAATAATATCTCAGAATTTGTTGAATTACACTTTGTTTCAACAGTTTGGTATTTAAATGTTTTCAACTGATATCTAAGTTAAGTAATTCTTAGTTGCTCCTTAGTTTAGGTTGTTTCTCGCTAATCCATATCAAGGGATTCTTAATTTCCCTTTGTTTCGATTACCCTCCATTCCTCCTTTATATATCAGTCTTAGAATTCTTAATTGCTCTATCACCCTGATTAAAACCATTTCACCCTCCTGTTCCAAAGACCCGCACTTTAATTTGCTAGCTTGCCCTCTAAACATTCCCTTTAGTGAGTTGATCCAGTCTAGATGCCTTTCTGTTGACTCCATAGCCCAATGGTCTGAAGACATCATTCTATCCATCTGTTTTAAGGATCCCACCATCCAATCTTCAATACAAATCAAAAACCCCCTTGAACATTCATAACTAACCTGAAATCCCAGCAAACAAAGTTAAATCATACAGAGAGAGCCTCTCTGAGCATAGGTTGGCTAGAGCCTATGCCCAAAAGTTTGTTTGTGGTTACCTCAGCTATTTTCTTTCTTCTGATAACTTCTAGAGAAAATTCTGAGTGCTAACAGGTGCATGATGGATCTCTATGGCTCCGAGCAAGGATCCCCATTGATGATATGTTGATTAGAAGGATAACTACGCCTCCCTACTAAGTATCAAACCCTACTGACGCATTCGTTAGAAAATATCAGGAGAAAAAGTTGGCTAAGGTGATGAAGAAGGATTATGATATGATCAACAAGTCTAGGGGATTTCTCATCAAATCCATTAATGATCTGGTTGTGCGCTTTGTCAGGCACATTTAGGCCAACAAATTAATGAGAAAGTTTCGGGCGGACAAGGAACTCGCACTCCTCATATCATTGGTTGCATAGTGCAGCAAGGGAATCTGGTTTAACTAGGCATGATATTTGTCCTAGGAATTTTTGGATGACTATTGAGAGGAACAAGATATTGGCATTATGATTCTGATTGGTATTATGGCACAGGTGTTGTACTTGATGGCAACTCACTCTAGTAGCAGATCTCAGTTCAGGCACTCAAAATCATGGAAATTAAGATACCCTCAGGTAATCCTAGAAGAAGCTGTGGACCCGCAGGTACGCCAACCAAGGAGCGCGGACATGCACGCAGGTTCTCCGTTCAGAAGGTGCGGACCCCAGTTTCACTCTCTCCAATGCATAAAAGTGCGTGCACGTGGGAATCTTCATGAATGGTTCATGGTATTTGTCCGACATTTTTTAATCTTATGGTTTTGGTCCGTGGTATTGCATCTAAAAATATTGATCCAAGGTATTGGGTTCATGGTATTATGTTATTATGGTTTTGGACCGTGGTATTGTGAAAGGCTTGCCTATAAAAACGAAAGGAGATCTCTTGGCCTTACACTAGTGAAATTTGAATATCTTAAGATTTGAAATATTGGGTGATTGGTTTTTAAGAGCTAGATCTAAATCAAGGAGAAATCTTAAGGCGAATCTATTGATAAGTCGTGATCTCTCGGGCGCATGAACAGATATGTGGATCTGACTGACTGTGGCACATTGGAGGACTGTTAATTTGGCCCTAATCAGAAGTTCGCAGGCGATCCACGGCGTGAGTGCAGGGGTACGCACCTCAGAAGAAGGTGCAATGCGGGGGTATGCAGTGCAGAAAACGGCTCAGTGCGAGGTACGCAGCACAGGAGAAGGCGCAGTGTGGGCTGCACGAAGCTCTGCAAAAGGAGAAGTGCGAGGTACGTAGTGCTAGAAAAGGCATAGTGCGGAGGTACGATGTCTGTCAGACAGTGAGGGTGCGGACCTGAGAAGAAGTACGCAGAGCAGAAGAACCACAAGTGCGGATCTGTGCAGTTTAGACTCAGAAGAGTTGCGGATATTCGCAGGCCCCTCTTGGTGAAGTTGTGGACTTATCTTGAAACTTTTGTTGACTATATTTTATCTATTGCAGCAGAATTCTAGGTTTAGATTTCTGGTATTACTTTCTACAGCATTCTGAAGTGTTGGGTGATTCATTGGTTGATTGTATAAGGAGATTGGGTGATTTGCATGTACTTGATGACTATTTGATGTCCATGGATCCAGTTTGAAAATTAATGAAACATGGTCCTTAAAGAAGTAAAAGAGCTAAGGGGGT
>APFE030140429.1:2300-13182 GCA_000404065.3 Pinus taeda
TAAACACTAATAAATACATACTTTTCATCTTAACGTCTGCTAGAATCCAATTTGATGGAGGAGAAAATTGTTCGCACCACCCAATGGGCAAAGGCATCACCCCTGTCACACCCCTACCTTCAAGGTGTCTTCCAACCACACATAGGCGAGTGTGGCATTGCCAAAATAATCATTTCACCACTACTCAAGTACACAGACTACACTTACTCAACACTTAGTCAAATTTTTTCAAGTATTCATAATGCAGTGGAATTAACATTCATTCATTTATCTGCTTCAACTATATGCAGCAGAATAAAATCATAATCATAACACAATGACACACATTTATATAGGAGGGGAAACTCCCTATTAAGTCTATGATGAAAGGAGATTTTGGGGGTAAACCAAATTCCCTTTTCATTTAGAGTTTTGAAACCTGAGGCCTATGGGTTATGGCCCACAAACCTATTGGAAGTGGTTAATAGTGATTTGGCCTTAAAGCCCGAACCATACACTTATTCAGATTTTTCTTTAAAACCCGGGAACACATCACTTTAACGCAATACAAAGGAATTACACGGAAAACTCTGCTCCAAATGCTTAAGGCTAGACTTCAAAAAACATTCACTCCCATCTATAAATCGGCAGGTCCACACATCTAGTCCATCGCCTTCCCACTGTCCTTCTATATCTCTGATATCCAATCAGCTAATCTTCGTCGTCCATTACATCATTGATCCAACAACCAATGTCTTTTCTTGCTCCAAAAGTTGCTTGATGGTCCTTCGACATTGATCTACTCATAAAAGATCCAACGGTCCATGATGATTTCAAGTGGACAAGTAGCGCAAGGATTAACCTCTCAAAAAGAGGTTTCCTCTCTCCTCCTCACTGCTACGTGTCACTTCATGAGTGGAATGGAGTGCTCATCCTTCAAAACAACTTATGGTTTTGAAGCCGCCGAAATACCACTTCCACTGTTTAAAACCACTTTCTTCATGAATTAATGCTTATGCATCTAATCTTCGTGATGACCGTTGATCTATGATCTTTCGATTGGACAGTCGACATTTATTTCCTTTGCCATTCCTCCATCAAGGTTCGCTGATCCTTAGCAGTTTAATCTGGACCGTTGATCTCTGAGATCAAATAGATCTTTTGCATTCTCACACGTTTCCTATTTGACTTGATTTTTCTTGATTTTGATGGGTTTACGCCTTTCTCGGGCTTTCCTCTGCCACACTCCGTTAACACACAGAACGCTCATGTAATTGATTTTTTAGATTGCCATCAATCCATACAGTGATCGATGGTCGATTGAACCTGCAACACTATATTAAGCTCTATATATGAATTACACACACACGCAGAATATTTATACAGTAATACACAGGTGCATCAATCAACACTATACACACATTTTTCTATTATATACAACATAGTTACATTCTAAGGCATTTTAGCCTTAGGCACAAGTTCTCCTTCGACTACATTATATCCCACAACTTGGTTACACAAATTCTATCTATTACTCTCTACTCCCTCTGTCTATGCAGGTTCATATATATATAAGGAATATTGGATCGAATCACTGGAAGGATTCGATCAAATTCACTCCTTGATTCACTCAACTGTACCTAATTCTCCCTACATGCATACATATGTGGCAGATTACGTTTATTCAAGTCTTCGAGAGACTTTATCTATTCCATCATTTAAGCTTTGTTTTAACAGAAATGTCCTTTCCCGCTCCAAAAGTCACTTGACGGTGCTCCGCCGTTGATCTACACTTAGTAGATCCAATGGTCCACGATGATTTCGGGTGGACAAGTAGTGTGAGGATTAACCACCTGAAAAGCGGTTTCCTCTCTCCTCCTCGCTGCTACGTGTCTCTTGATGAGTGGAATCAGGTGCTCACCTTTCAAAACCACTTATTTCTTTGAAGCCGCCAAAATACCACTTCTAATGTTTAAAACCACTTTCTTCGGGAATTAACATTTACGCATCTAATCTTCGCAATGACCATTGATCTATGATGTAATGGATGTAATAAATTCTAGTTAGTTAGCTATATTGGAGATTCTCGAGGAGGATGCCTCGCAGAACAGATAGGATTAATAAATTTTAGCCTTTGAATTAGGATCTGGTTGTTAGGATGAACCAATACTTATGTAGCATTGATAAATCAGTGGGTCCGCACATCTAGTCCATTGCCTTCTCCGATCTCCGATCGAGTGATCTCTGTCACCCATTACATCTCTGATTCAATGACCAATGTCCTTTCCTGCTCCAAAAGTCGCTTGACAGTCCTCCACCATTGATATACACTTAGTAGATCCAATGGTCCACAATGATTTCGGGTGGACAAGTAGCGCAAGGATCAAATGCCCGAAAGGTGATTTCCTCTCTCCTCCTAGATGTTATGTGTTGCTTTATGAGTGGAATCAGGTGCCCACCCTTCAAAACCACTTATGGTTTTGAAGTCGCCGAAATACCACTTCCACTGTTTAAAACCACTTTCTTTGCGAATTAACGCTTACGCATCTAATCTTCGCTATGATTGTTGATCTATGATCTATCAATTGAACGGTCGACATCTATTTCCTCTGCCATTCCTCCATCAAGGTTCACCGATCCTCAGTGGTTTAATCTGGACCATTGATCTGTGAGATCAAATGGCTCCTGTGCATTCTCGTCCATTTCCTCTTTGACTTGTTTTTTCTTGCTTTTGATGGGTTTACGCCTTTCTCAGGCTTTTCTCTGCACAAGTTCTCCTTAGACTACATTGTATCCCACACTCTGGTTACAAAAATTCTATCTATTACTCTCTACTCCCTCTATCTATGCAAGTTCATATATATATAAGAAATATTGGATCGGATCACTCGAAGGATCTAATCAAATCCACTCCTTGATTCACTCAATTGTCCCTAATTCTCTCTACATGCATACATATGTGGCAGATTACATTTACTCAAGTCTCCGAGAGACTTTATCTATTCCATCATTTAAGCTCAGTTTTAACAGATTTTGTCATGTTTTTCTTCGATGGTCCACGTCCTCTTCCTTGCTCTGCTTGGGATTCCTCCTTTAATGAAGAGTGTCGGATGCTCCTGCATTAGTCTACCCAATAATGTATAAATTTGCAAATACTTTACTAATTACAAGTTTCCGAAAATCGTGCTGCTACTCAAAGTTTCACTACACACTTTTCCCAAGTCACCTGGCAGTTGTACATCATTTATTCATATTATGCCTATTGCACTACCACTACCACAATCTGCACTACACTAGTCGTGTTGTGCCAGAAACCCCAAATTATGTGTTGCCAAAACTGTCCTACAACACTCTATCGATTCTGCCCGAGTTTGCAACCTGCATTCGACACTTTTCTCAATTATGCCTGAATTACAGTCTATGTTCATGGCCCCTATTCTGCCCATCATGCAGGCAAATTGCCCAACCATAGTGTGATGACACCCGACTTACCTACGCCTTTGTTGTGGCATGCACAAAACTTTTCGAACTATTGTCTTCCGAATCTAGAACCTCTGCTCTCCTTTAGCCAACCTACACCTTGCCTCTGCCTTCACCCTTCGGTTTCCTTCCCTTACTCTCCTTCACATTGTTCAAGTGTTGAACTAGTTTCTTGGTCGATGGTTGAACTCCATCAACTCTTTGCCAATAGATACGACCTTTCACTAAATTCTTTTCTCTAGCAGACATGCCAGTTGGTGCTATACATGGGTCACCCCATCCACAAATGCATGCAACTAACCTGCCAAATGACACACCTGTTCATGAAGCATTGCGCTCATTCACAGGTCAGCCAACCCACATGACTTGTCAATTGTGCATCGGTCACCCGTCGCACATGAATTTCCCATTGTACATTAGCTACCCATCACACACGACTCGCCCATCGCACATTGATCACTACTCTCATCGGGCGAGCGCCTGCTCATCACGATGTGCTCGCCCATTTGTCGCACATAATTGACTGCTACCCCTGAGTTGCCTTTAATCAACGATGGGTCACACATAACCAGACATCTCGCCTCTAATTTTTCTTTACCAAACACTCCAACCAAATCGCCTTTATTTGAACGTGGCTACTCATGGCACATCTAGGTGGGCCTGTACTACAACTTCAATTTTTGGACTCCCTAGGCCATTTTCAACTCGAAGACCTGAGAACCCCCTTCGCATAGCACAATACTTACATGGCGTATTTTTTAAAACACTTTTCTAGATATATATATTTCAAATGATTAAAAATAAATTAAAAAATAATATATTATAATAACAAAATACAAAAGTATCATATTATAATATATATATATATATATTATTATATTATACTTTTTAATTCTATTATATATATCAAGAGGTGTATTTTACAATGCAATATAAGTGTGATGTGTAATTTCATCTATTCTCAAATGTGAGTTGACATGTGTTTCTCCTTACAGAAAAATAAAATATTTTCTAAAAAGAAAACTAACATTGGCTATAATAAAAAAACAAAAGTAAATATGCATGTTTAGTTACTTTTAATTAAAAGCATTATAAAGCAACAATAATCTCAATCTCACTATGGTTGCTCAATTTATTGTTGATACTATAACTCAATGTGATAAAAATATCTCACTCATTTTTAGTCATAAATAAAATATTTTGATGTCACATGACTTAATATAATTTCATATCAACTTTAAAAATGATAAAGTAATTAGAAGTAAAAAAAAAATATGTATATATATATCAAGAGGTGTATTTTACAATGCAATATAAGTGTGATGTGTAATTTCATCTATTCCCAAATGTGAGTTGACATGTGTTTCTCCTTACAGAAAAATAAAATATTTTCTAAAAAGAAAACTAACATCGGCTATAATAAAAAACAAAAGTAAATATGCATGTTTAGTTACTTTTAATTAAAAATATTATAAAGCAACAATAATCTCAATCTCACTATGGTTGCTCGATTTATTGTTGATACTATAACTCAATGTGATAAAAATATCTCACTCATTTTTAGTCATAAATAAAATATTTTGATGTCACATGACTTAATATAATTTCATATCAACTTTAAAAATGATAAAGTAATTAGAAGTAAAAAAATATATGTATATATATATATCAAGAGGTGTATTTTACAATGCAATATAAGTGTGATGTGTAATTTCATCTATTCCCAAATGTGAGTTGACATGTGTTTCTCCTTACGGAAAAATAAAATATTTTCTAAAAACAAAACTAACATTGGCTATAATAAAAAAGCAAAAGTAAATATGCATGTTTAGTTACTTTTAATTAAAAGTATTATAAAGCAACAATAATCTCAATCTCACTATGGTTGCTCGATTTATTATTTATACTATAACTCAATGTGATAAAAATATCTCACTCATTTTTAGTCATAAATAAAATATTTTGATGTCACATGACTTAATATAATTTCATATCAACTTTAAAAATGATAAAGTAATTAGAAGTAAAAAAAAAAATATGTAAATAAGAAATTCAAGACTTATATTTTTCAAAAATATCTGAGCATGTGATTTAAATAAACTATTTGAAAAACTATGTATATTTTTTTGTAGATATCAACTTTATATAAAAAAAGAAGTGTTAAAAAGAATGTTTTAGTATTTATATATGAAATATTCAATGTTCAAAGAAGAAAAATAAAATTCAATGTATATAATTTAAATATTTAAAAATTACACATTGTATATATATGGAGAGAAACAACCACTCTAGATTCATTGGTATGTATAAGGGATGACAGGAATGGATCTAAAAAAACTATTTGAAAAGTTAGATATCATTTTGGGATTCAACTGCATTAAGTAAGTCATTCATTTATGACTATTTCCATGAGAGGTAGTTGTAACTGACTAATTTCTCATGATTTTTTAATAGTCCACTTAGCACTCATTACATCGGGTGATGCTCACAGGGGTGAAGAAGTGGGATTGAAGCTAAAGAAATGAATCACATAGCATCAATCATCACTTCCATGAGAGGTAGTCGTAAGTGACTAATTTCTCATGATTTTTGAATAGTCCACTTAGCACTCATTGCATCTGGTGATGCTCACAAGGGTGAAGAAGTGAGATAGAAACTAATGAAATGAATCACATAGCATCAATCATCTAGGACTGGTGACCTCCCGGGAAGTCCTGGATTCTAGGTGCAAGCCTCAGAAGTGATGACTAACGCTATGTGATTCATTTCACTAGTTTCAATCCCACTTCTTCACCACTGTGAGCATCACCCGATGCAATGAGTGCTAAGTTGACTATTCAAAAATCATGAGAAATTAGTCAGTTATGACTACCTCTTATGAAAATGGTCATAGATGAATGGCTTACTTAACGCAATTGAATCCCAAAATGATATCTAATACAATGCACTGCAAGAAACCCTGATACTTATTTGAAAAGTTGTCAATAATTTATGTGGATATCAAATACCATTTAAACAATGAAAAATTACACATTGTATATTTATAGAGATAACCATTACAAACTCATTAAGAGATGAGAGGCATGGATTTAAATAGATTATTTAAAAATCAATGTTACTAATTTATGTGAATATCAACTTTATTGTCAAAGGCTTCTTATTTCAACTTAAGGTAGATGAGGATTTGTTTATTTTTTATTTTATTTTTTTGATTAAGAGTTTAGATTGATTATGCTCAGCATATGCTTAGTTTTAATGTTTATAGTGTATTATAGATTTTTTTAAGTTGCAATGGCTTTTAATAAATTAAAAAATAAACAGTTGTAGTGTATTACAAATTTTGTTAGGTTGCATTGGCTTTTAATAAATTTAAAAATTAGATTAGTGGCTCCCGATCCACCAATTTCCTAGAAATTTGAGATTATTCAAATTCTAATAAATTCCTCCATGATAAGTTCTTCATTATTATCTATAACATTCATTTATGTATAGATAAATTTTATTTAGCAAAATGGTCCATTTTACAATAAAATGTGTAACTCCTTTTAGTATTTTAATGTGGTATTAATATATAATAAAAAAAATATATCATAAAATATGTTTTAATGCTATATATAATTGAAAATCCTATATACGTTATATATAACATTCAAAAATATAATTTAAACTATAAAACATTATACCTTACAAATGTATAATAAAGAGAAAATTATTATACATTATAAAAAATAAAAGATACATAATAAAGAGAGAATTACTCTAGATTCATTGTGATTTCTAAAACATATGAGAGATATAATGTTTTTTTCAAATTTTAAACTTTAAAAAGATTTGCAAAATGTGATATCTCAGTGCGTACGAAATCCATACTTAAATGGATATCCATTTTTTGTTTCTTCATTGAAATTTAAACTCGTGCTCTATTATGGGATATGAGAAATGCTTCTAATTTTTCTTTTAGAAATTCAATCACCTTTTAATTCACGTTCACCTTTGTTAATCCTCGAATATTCAGAGTCAATAGAGTCATACGTGTATAGACTTCTTCCTCCACTTCGCGCCAATATCGAACCATTCTTCCTCAATTCATTTCCTCAACTTAGCATTGATGTTTTTCTCGGTATAAGTGGAACTGTAACACATTACTAATTCTCTCTTATTAAAATAACAATTTATTATTAACCTAATTTAACATTTTGTAAATAATTGCGTCCATTTTGTAAATCGCATCCGTTCGGGAAAACGCAGGAGCTTCGAGAATCCAGACGTTTACGCTTTCAATCCTCCAGTACAGTATTTGGCATTAAAAACTTGTGATAATCGAAGTTGGCATTAAAAACTTGTCTCTACAATCTTACGTTGCCGCGTGCAGGCGGCTAACAATAAGAATGCACAGTAACAATCCTTGTCAGTGTGTCACTCTTTCCTAGGACGCGTGACAACAACATGATCAATATATGACATCATCCAGTGCCCAAAGCTGACGATCTGTCTGTTGATAATCTTCCCTGAAACACGACATTCTGTTCACATTTTCAAAAGAAAACTGATGGTCTTCCTTTGAATATCGAATTCAATCCGTTGTCATGTCAAATCTTCTATTGAGTAGAGAGATACGCGCGGTTACTGCATTTCACTTGCTGGCCTTCGCTGTTCTATATATAGTCACTTTCACATCTCAATTCCATTTATTTGTATTTGAACTCACTAACTCTCGGCAAGGTCCAGCCCGTCTCCCGCTACCGCAGAGCTTCTTTTGTTTCGCCAAATATGGAAAAGCACTCACCGCAGGAGCATGACCAAGCCCATGTTATAGAAAGACAAAAATTGACGACAACAAAATGTGAGCAAAAGACTTATTGTTTTAAGTATTACAAATCACTTAAATAAGATTATATTAGAAATATAGGTAATAAATGGCTTGAGCCAAACTCGACTTAATTAAGCTTAACTGAAACTAAATTAAAACACTTGAAAGAATAATTTTTGACAGCTAACAGGGGTTGGGATTAGATTCTCCAACATAGAAAAAAAAAGATCTAACAGGGGTTGGGATTAGATTCTCCAACATAGAAAAAAAAAGATCACGGAAAAAATTTGCAGGAAGTCCGATTGCGAAAATGGGGAGCTGGGTATCAGAAATTCGATTGCCCAAATCCCGATAGAAGTTATGGCTCGGCTCATACCCCACTGCCGAGAAGGTTGCCCGCCATACATGCCGCAGTGTATTGTGTGAGAGGCCCCAACGCGAAATTAAATTTCCCCAATTCTGTGCCTCACATCCCCTCTGCATCTTCTCTTTCCCAGCAGCAGATTGAGGGTGTCACCGCCAAATATGCAATGCATCAACTCTCTTTGAATCCACCTTCTCTGAAAAACATCGATAATACGACGATGGAGGAGACTGCATCGACATCATTGTCGGGCGCGACTTCAGAAACAGAGGTGTCGAGTGATAGTGATCAAGTATTGTGTTGGAAATAATAATCCCAACCACTGGCTTAAACAAACTCACAAACACCATGATTGCCCAGTCAACCATGCATGGTTGTGATTTTGTTTGCACTAAGAGGAACTGAAGTCACAATAGAAGGATTGAAGTCCGAACAGAAGTACAACGCAGACCATTCAGCAACACAGCAGAGGAGTTCAGGCATTTAATAAATTTTGGTAAATAGATATGGACAAATATTTACTCCCCGAGTGTTGCCCACACTCCACAACACTTGCAAGTTCAGAAAATCATTTACTATGTCAAATCGGCCATGTTGCGTATTATTCTTTGTGACGTAATTAATGTCAAATTGGTATGTTAAGATAAATATGGGTGCAAAAGTCACTTATAATATTGGGCATGTTGGTCAAATTAGAGAGTGAGGTAGTGAGGAGAAAATCGTGGAGAAAATATTGGTGGGCGCTGAAAACTAGTTTTACTGAGTTTTACAAAAGTTTACTCTACAACCTAGTGATGCTTAAATTGCAGTAAGTATTTTGTGTTTTACAATTTATCACACGAATGTATTTTCCTATGTTTTATATTAAAATCAAAAGTATTCTATGTTGTGATGTGGTCTTAAGCATTCACAAGTAGATTTACGGCAATCTCCTTTTGTTTTACTTTGTTTTGCCATGAGCTATTTCCTGCGTTTAATTAAGTCCCTGCAAGGTTGCGATTTCCTTGCAGCGACATGTAAAATTCATGTTTTAATTAAGTTCCTGTGTGGCTGCAATATCCACTCCACAACCAATTTCTTACCCAGTTGACCTTGTGGCAACCAAATTTCTGAGCTCCTTCGCCCTCGTAAAATTTTCTAGACATGGTATTGGAGCAGGTTAAATATTGTTGGTGTAAAAACAAGTGTTTTTAGTAGAAATTAAAATTGTTTTGAGGGCAGATTATTTTTGGAACAGGGTAAATATTGTTAGTGTAAAAACAAGTGTTTTTAGTAAAATTAAAATTGTTTTGAAGGCAGATTATTTTTTAGCATATTACCAGCAGGTAGAACGTTTTTTTTCACATTCAGAAATGGCAACATCAAGCACGAACTTGACTAATCCTCAGATATCTTAGTTTAATGGAAAAATTATGATTATTGGGCTATTATAATGAAAGCCCTATTTTCGTCTCAAAACATTTGGGATTTGGTGGAGAATGGTTTTGAAGAACTAGCACATGTAGCAGCATACAATGCCTTGTCTTAAGTAGAAAGAAATCTGTTGAAGGACAATAGGAAGAAGGATTCAAAATCCTTGTTCTATATTTTTCAAGCAGTTCATAAAAGTATTTTCCCAAGGGTTGCAGCAACAACAAAGTCCAAGCAAGCATGGGACACCCTCTTGACAACCTACCAAGGCATGGCAAAAGTCAAGACATCAAAGCTACAAATGCTAACAAGAGATTTTGAAACACTTTGTATGAAGGAGTCTGAAAATGTAGACTCGTTTTTTACACATGTAATTGGATTGGTTACTCAAATCAGGTCTCTTGGTGAGACACTTGAAGAAAGGAAAATAGCTGAGAAAGTTTTGAGAAGTTTGCCAGCAAGGTTTGATGTCATTGTTGTGGCCATAGAAGAGACAAAGGATCTCTCACAATTTTGAGTGGATGAACTTCATGCATCATTGATTTCCCATGAACATAGATCGAATAAAGCAACAAGTTCCTCATTGGAGCATGCCTTCAAGACACAAGTTTCCTTTGGTCAAGGTCGAGGCAAAGGAAGATCATATGCTAGAGGAAGAGGAAGAAGCCCAGACAGAAGTGGAAGAAGCAGCCTTTCAAGTTCAAGTGGAAGGGGCATCAATCAAAATCCAAGTCAAGGCCCAAGCCAAAATCAAGCACAAGGTCAGAGGTATGATAAATCTCAAGTTCAATGTCATTACTGTAAGAAGTATGGTCATTATGCAAATGAATGTAGAAAGA
>APFE030140442.1:0-12144 GCA_000404065.3 Pinus taeda
TTCTTCACTTTCTTGGCTGTATCACCTTGAGAAATTTCACTGTGTGTATACTTCCTTGGCTTTTGCGCTTGATTGTCATTCCTAAACTCAGAAGCACAGCTATTTAGTATAGGCTCTTCCTTCAGCTGTGTTTTCTCTGTCCTGCTTGTACTGTCATTTTTATATGGTTCATTCTTTTGCACCGACAATTCCAAAATACTTTTCGGAAGAGGTGAAAGAATAGAATCACCGGGTATTTGATACGATGTCATAATCTGCTTGGAATTTGTCATGTAAGGCATCCAAAATCATACTTCATGAAAAGAGGCTCTCATAATGAGATTCACTCCACAAGACTAATAAAAACAAAATAGGAAGGAAAATGCTTACCTGAATTATAGATAAAGGACTCAAATCAGGTAGGCTCTCTGCTTCAGTCAAATCCATCTGACTTTTATTGGGGCTACTTTCAAGTGATGGAGAAGTAGAAGGCTGAAGCCCTAAGTCAGTGTAAATTGCAGTATTTTTGTGGTTGGAAACATAGTCAGAATTCAATTTAAAACGCAATTTCCATTTCTTCTTTTCTTCACCAGTCAAATTACTAAGTATTGGCCCTTGTTTCATGGAAAGTGCTTCATCAACCTTCACATCATTCGCAGTCAAACTTCTATTTGCAAAATCAACTACTCTCACTTCTCTGGTTCCTGTTTCAGATGAACTTCCCTTTGCAATTGAACATAACTTTGAAGGCGGATCAGCATTCACTGGTCTAGCAGTCTTCTGCCATATATGTTGTTAGTTAAAAAAATGATCTAAATATGGTGAAACTATTGATCTAATGTATCTCCATTAGTCTCTCATTCACCCTAATTATTTCACCAATTAACTTTTTTAAGTTACTGATATCAAATATGTCAAGGTTTAAGGTCAAACATACCATCATAGACTCATTGTTTGTGGGCTTTTGCAAGTTGTAGTTCTGCACTGGCATCAGAGATTTCTGTTGTAGCAATCTTGAAGGAGACTTCACTACCGCTGGTAAAAATGAGCCATAATCTCCAAACATGGGGTTGCGTGAAATCCGCACAAACGCATTATTAAGGAACTCTGTAGGGTCTGTAGACTCTGTACAGTTCAACATGTAAAAGACAACAATGCAAAACAACTTTAGGAAGCACTATACAAGTAAATCACAACTTTAGAAAGCACCATACAAGTAAAGCGAATCCAAATTCTACAGCTTCATAGGGACCATACCAAAAGCTTTCATCAGAATTGTATGGGTCACCAGCAAATATCACATTTGAAAGTTGGCACAATATCAATCTTGTCAAGATGTCCTTGGGCAGAAAATTTGGGGCATGTTGAGTTGTTTTTATTCCAATTTATTGAACCAAACGTTACATACTAAATTGAGTTTACTGGCATTATTTTGAAAGTACTTTCCGCAACATTCTTTCAACAATTTTAACTGTTACTTGTTAGTGCATGTGATGTAATGATACCTCTGATAGCTGACACTTTTATCATATTTCTCATCGAGACTGCAGTTGAGCATTATGAGAACTTATAGTTAACTGGCACACCATAATGCAACATGGTACATCCAATATTTACCCATGACATGATGACAGTTTTATAATTAAAATCAGTAAGATTGCATTTTCACCTACATATGCCAAGCAAGTACATGAGAACACAGACAGATTTCTATAGACCATGATTTCTGCTCAGAATCATTATTAACTTTTTATTTGCATCATACACGAGATGTGGGTTAGATAGGATTTGAGGTCTCTATAAAATCATGTGAACAGGTAATGTGAGGCAAGAAATAAGTGAATCACATCTTGACATAGTATAATTCTATTATGGCAACTGGTATCATTGTTACGGGAATTATTTTGTAGAGCAGCATATAGATCTATCTTAAGTACGGATCTAAAAGTGCCGAGAGGGATCAAATTTCTTCACGTGCAAACTTCTTTAGAGTGCAAAATACAACGTGTTATTTTTCATTGTCTAAATTGTATTTTTGAATGCTATATAGAGTATATATATATATAGGACAAAATAAACATTTTAACCATAAAAAACTTAATTTTTTTCATGATATATACATAATTTTTTTAAATGATATATAATATATAACATAATTGACATTAAAATATTTTATAAAGGCAATTAAAATGGTTTTTTATTATTAATATATTTAAGTATATGTCAATATTAATTAACATAGATCTTCAAGTAGTTTATTTAAATCTCCTATTCAAATATTTTTTAAAACTATCAGGTTTAAACATCTTACTCACACATTTTTTTAACTTCTAATTACTTTACAGTGTAATTTTTTTTATTATAGCTGACATTATTTTCCTATTTAGAGCATAATTTGTTTTTTTATTTTAAAGGGGGCACATGTCAACTGGACGGATGGACGGACTCACACATCTCCCTCATACTGGACTGTAGAATGAACCTCTCGGCTCAAAAAGATAAGATAATCTTATTAATGTCCAACAAATGACCACAGAAGCAGGTCAATGAGACTAAAAGAGTACAAACAGTGTAATACAAAGTGAGAACACACAAGCAGCTGCACAATCAGCTTCTATAACTATGCTATTGCTAACAGCAATAGGAGCAGATCTAAGAACATGAGCTAAAGGACCATCTCAAAGAGAGAAACAAAGAAATTTAAAACCAGCTTCTATAACTATGCTAACAGCAATAGGAGCAGATCTAAGAACATGAGCTAAAGGACCATCTCAAAGAGAGAAACAGAGAAATTTAAATGAATACATAGAGAAAACTCATCAAGAATATCTCAAGAAGGAGCTGGAGCTGGAACTAGAAGCCGAGGCACAAAAGGGAGGGGATAAGAAGAGGTATCCTAGTCTGAATCCTCAACCACAGAGAAGGGGACAATGAACTGTCTGCGGAAATCGTCCAGAGAGTACCCAGGGACTGATGGGGGCCAGATGTGCTATTCTGGGAATTGAGCAAGAAGCCCTGAATTGAAGTAGACACAACTTGGCCAGAGATATGTGACAAGTCTCTCCATGGATAAGCAATTTGCCCATAGTTGGACCACTAATATTGCATTGTGTATTATAGGGTTATATCCAAAGTTACTAAATTATAATCACCATTCACATTTTATTCAAAACCGCTTGAACATAAAGACACAGAATTTAATGACATTAACAAAAACAATTATAATTTAACACTATTATAGTCTTTTCAATGCATGATGTGTAGAGAATCACCTATAAAATGATATCTGAGATTAGATTACACACATTGGGTATAAGTTGCACATATATTACATTAGTCAATAAATAAGAACATAACATACATAGAGAAAATGATAGCACGACAGAAATGTTGCAAAAAAGGCCTTAGAACAGTTAGGAACCTGAATATGGTATAAATCATAATATTCAATATTAAGGCAGATATCTGACAGACTAACATATCCTATCTAAGGAGATATCATAGCAAAAGAGTGTCAACTTTCCACAAAATTGTTTTAGTTGACAAAACATTAGATCTAGCATGGAAGAAGATATGCAATAAGATAAGTATAGCATATGCGATAAGATAAAAATCACACCTGATATATCAGCTGAAACAACTCCCTCAAAATCCTTTTGAAAATGTCCTAGTAAATTCTGCAATTTAAGATCCTGATACGAAGATAATAAAATCAAATTAATTATTACGTCAGCTGAAACAACTCCCTCAAAATCCTTTTGAAAATGTCCTAGTAAATTCTGCAATTTAAGATCCTGATACGAAGATAATAAAATCAAATTAATTATTACGTCAACTCTAATAGTACCCACGGTACATTGGGCAACAAATGGTAAGATCCTCGATTATACTATATATTTCCAATGCAAATAGAAGATTAACATACACAGCATATGACCTCAAGACTGCAAATCACATCCACAGACAGCACAGACCACACTGCCAGCGGTAACTAAAAATGCAGACCCTAACATAGCCCCGACTACAGCCACTGAAAGAATAAGAAATGCAGGCCCCAGAGACAATCATGGTACATACAGACAAACAATGCAGATCCCAAATCCAATAGCAAGAGGCAGGCATGCACACTTGGCATATGCTGCTGCAGCGAATGGCCCAAAGAATGCACCCAACAAAATAGGAAATCTTGTGACGTCAATTAAAAAACTACTTGTAGTGCAACATAGACTAACTAATAACCCCGCACACCGCTGTAATAGAGATTCCAAAGCCAATTACGGTTATATACCATTGAAAAGCTTCTTTCATGTGCACCATCGACTAACCAATAACAGTGGCAAACCACCCAAATATAGATTCCAATTCAAATTTACATAGTATATAAATTAAAGAAACAGAAAAAAAGAACCACCTTCATGTACAACGTAGACTAACCAATAATGGTGACCAACCACCGCAATACCGATCAGATTGTATACCATCTGATAACTAATTTCATATGCAACGTAGACTAATGGAACTAACTAGTAACCAATAATGGTGACAGACCACTACAATATAGACTCCAATACCGATTCAAACAGTATTTAATGTGAAATAACTTGCATATGCTACAAAGATTAACCAATGACGGTGGCAAACCACCACAAGATAGATTCCGATGGCGAATAAGATTGTATATAATCGGAAAACTACCCTCATGAGCAGCATAAATTAACCAATAACGGTGGCATGCCACTGCAATAGAGATTCCAATGCCAATTCAGATTGCATGTCCCTGAAAAACTAGTCATGTGTAACGTACACTAACCAAGAACATTGGCAAATTATCTCATAATAGATTCCAATGCCAGTTCAGATTGCGATCCAAACACTATACATGTGGATCAATAGACACTGAGAACCGGAGTATATATACAGACATTATCAATCAATAGACATTTTAGGGTTGGACCAGCAAAAAACAATAAGAGCACATCGACCCCCAACGTTTGCTATGCTCCTCCTCATATCAAAAACAAAATATAGAAAACTGAACTAACAAAAACTCATCTTGATGACTTGTTGAGCACAATTTGATGATCAAGATTGATTTTCTTGGGTTCCGACTTAGACATTGACAGGTTTCTGAAATACACACTGCACTTTGCAAGAAGAAACTAAAAAGTTGAACGCAAACTGGGTTAAAAAAATACCAAAACATTATCGAATATAATACCTAAAAAAATACCAAGACATCCTCTAATATATAAAGAGAGATGTGTGTGCGCGCTATAAACATAAATAAAAACCTAAAAATTGGCTAATTTGAAGGGAGTTTTATACAGAGCTGAAACCCACTTACAATATATGGGACAGGATTGTCTATATCACATTTGGAGGAATCAAAGCGAGCCTCTCCTTCCCTTATATAATCCTTCTCCGTTGTTCGCCCATCAGAGCCTTGCTGCCAATAACTGCTAGACTGATACTGCTGCTTCTGCTGCTGATGGTAATACCGGTTCATAGCAGTACTCTCCATGGCATCAAAACGCCTTACAGCAACAATCACATATTGCATGACATGACTTTTAACCGGAAGAGGACCGAAAACACCACCGGTAAGAAATTTGAAAAAGAAAATAACAAACCAACCAGCATAACTGGAATAAGGACCAATGCAAAACCCGCAAAATTTTGGCTACCCAATACAAAATTTCAATGACCCAATACAGAATTCGGGATAAGGAAGGTGAAGAGGCGAGGATCGGATAGAAAGATCAATACCCGCATTAAGTAATGTAGATACGGCGGACTGAACCCCAAAAACCGCCCGAACCAGTGGGAGGTCGACAAATTCGGCCGGAAAATCAACACCATTAGCCGAGGGAAGACAAAAGAATTCGGAGTACGGATCAGAAAACCCTGTTTATACGATTGAATAGAGAGTAGAAGAGTGGCATACTAACCTCCAAAATACCCACTGCTTTTGCAGAGATTGGGAGAACTGCATTCCCCGTAACACTAAGCCACCGCAAAGGGGAGTAGAAAGATCAAACAATAAAACCCAAAAGTGAAAAGTAAGGGGTAAAGCTGGAGATTTTCAGGTATAGGAATGCAAAACCAAATGGAATTTGAACAAAAATTGTTTTTAATAATAAAATGGTTGGGCTAAAAATAATAATAATAATGTGTAAAATAAGGAATAAAATAAAATGATTGGGTTAACAAATAATAATAATAAAATGCGGAAAAAAATAAAATTATTTTTTTTGAAGGGTAGAAAAAGCATAATATTATTTATATAAGAGATATAAAAGAGTCTGTATGGTACATATTTTCCAAGATATACATATGTTGCTTATGAATAGCAATTGTTCGTCAATGCGAGAAAAGAAACATAAACTCCGACATATCAGATCATGACATGATTGATAGAGCATTAAGAGCATGTAGAACATAAATCAGCATATATCGGATATGATCAAATGACCAAAAAACTAGATCAGAGGAACAGATCACCATTCGCAAGGATAAATGAGAAAAACAAACGGTCTGCCATGCCCAGGAATTGTTCATAGAGAAGTGTAAGTACCTATTCAAAAACCACAAAAAGCTCATAGCATATAGATCATAGATCCTTACAACTGAAAAAACGCAGCAGATAAAACAGATGAAAACTATGAACATTGATGACTAGAAGAAGGGAGAGAAAAAGTCCTGTATGCATAAATTTTTGCCATCTGAGTAAACCTGTAAGTGCCACAATTCTGGATCATCAAGAAGGCCTTTTAGAGAGACGATCAGCTTCTTAGTTCAGCTCCCTGCGGATGTGTTTTATAGAACCACCATTTAAGGAGTTCCATAAAAACCGGATCTGATCCAGCGAGCCAGCGAGATGAGACATAGTGATAGAGTTTTTCTGACAACAAAATTTACTAGCACTTGAGAGTCACCATATATTGAGATATCATGGAGATCTAAAAAGAGACAAAAACTCAAGAGACCAGAGAGGGCCATCGCCTCGGCCATCATGTTTGTACCTCTTCCTCCATTCCAATGAATGGAGAAAGAACTGACTTCATCAGTCACTATATGAAAACCACAGCCGCAAAGACCTTTCTGTTCGGCCCCATCGAAAAATGCCCTGGGCAGAGAGGAAGGCATCTTTAGAGAAAGAGAATCCTGTGACATCTTTGACAAAGGGGAGGGTGATGGAATATCGTCATAAAATGCACAAATGTTGAAGAAAATATCCATCAACGGAGATCTTTTATTTTTGAAGATAAAATCATTCCGCCATTTCCAGATACACCATAGTGTAATGATAAAAATGGATCGCCAAGGAACATTTTGCTCACTGCACCAAATGAAAGCATCCTTGATCGACAAGGGAGGATCGAAATGAAGCCCATAAAACTTTTCCAAGAGCATCCAAATCTGTCGAGATTCCTTACAGAGTAAAAAAAGGTGAGAGTTGTCCTCCTCCACATAACTACATAAGGGACATAGGTAGTCATGATCAGTTGATCGAAAAAACCCACCATTTCTGAGCTTTGTTTTTATATGTTCCCATGATAAAGCAATTTCCGCTGGCATATTCAGACTTTTAGCCTCACACCAGATAGGAAAAGGGCCTTGCCATCTGCTAAACAGGCCATCCCAAAAGAATATGCCCTTCCTGTGCAAAAAAACCAACAAAAAAACAGGAACGCATATCTCCTCCTTTCCACACAGAAAGATGTCTCTTCCAATCAGAATCCTGTCTCCCGTTTGAAACCACCATATCAAATTCTGCAGGATCAATTTCTCAACTTTAAGCAGACTCAACCATATCGGAGATCCATGAGCCGGACCAATGCATCCTTTCCTGATCCAATAGGAAAGGTCTTTTCTTCCCATATATTTATCCTAAATAATCAGACTCCATATACCTTGATCACATATACCCCTCCATAATGACTTGCAGAGTAGGGCCTTTCCAAAAGAATGCATGTCTAAAAGACCCCAGCCACCAAAGCTTTTTGGAGCAGATATAAAAGAGAGTTTCGAGAGATGATACTTCCTTTTTCCAGTCTAACCACCCCAAATAAAATTGGTGGTGAGTCTGTTCATAGATTTGATGATGCTCGAGGGAAGATAAAAGAGGTGAGCCTAGTAAACAACCAGTTGATTTAGGACCAATTGCGCCAAAACAACCCGCCCAACCATTGAAAGACATTTGTATTCCCACGACGAGATCTTCTTGAAATATCGTTCGGGAACCCATAGCCAATCAAATCTTGAATAACAATGAGTCTTTAACATGAAACCTAGGTATTTGATACCCAAGCTAATGGATTGCACTTCGTAACCATACAAATCCGACAACCATGCCAAGTCTTCTTGATCAATATCACTGTGATATATAAAGATTTCGATCCATTTACCTGTAATCCCGAAGCCTTTTGAAAATTGTGGAGAATATCATAGTAGCACAACCAAGTGAGTCTGCAAAAAATGCCGAACAAAATAACATCATCCACGAACAGATTGTGGGAGATAGAGATGTTCTGGCATAATTTCAATGGGGAGCACCTGTTTTCATCAACCGCCTTATTAATGTGCAGACTGAGAGAATTCATGGCCATTATGAATAAAAGAGGAGACAAAGGACATCCTTGACGGAGGCCGCGAGAGGCAAGGAAGAAGGTCGTAGGCATTCCATTTACAATGACAGCATAATTTACCTGTTCAACGCAAGCCATGATCCAGTTGATCACGTTTGCTCTTAAACCCACCTTTGCTAATAAACATCTAATGAAAGCCCAATCCATACAGTCGTAGGCGTTGCAGAGATCAATTTTCAGTATGACAGCATCACATTTTTTCTCCCGAATAGCGAAAAGACCTTCTTGAGTTGTAGCAACCGCATCTAAGATGTTCC
The DNA here is from genome assembly GCA_000404065.3 of Pinus taeda. Classification (NCBI taxonomy): domain Eukaryota; kingdom Viridiplantae; phylum Streptophyta; class Pinopsida; order Pinales; family Pinaceae; genus Pinus; species Pinus taeda. The sequence goes on from APFE030140442.1 coordinate 8,885, forward strand.
TCCCTTGCAAGAAAGCATGTTGATTCTTTGATAAGTGTAGAGATAGAGTTCCTTTGATCCTATCAGCTATAATCTTTGATATAATTTTATATGATATGTTACATAGAGAAATAGGACGGAAATCCGAGAAAGAGAAGGCATTTTCTTTTTTAGGAATGAGGGCAATATAGGTGGATGTAGTCTTCTGATTAATGCAGCCCGTCACTCTGGATTCTTCCACCATTTTCAACAAATCCGATTTGATAATATCAAAAAAATGACAGAAAATTTCTATTGACCATCCATCCGGTCTAGGACATTTGTCCTTTTTAAAAATCTTTAATGTTTTCAGCAGTTCTTCCTCAGTCACAGGTTGAAAGATCTGATCATTAATGTCATCATTGAACATCTGAGGATACAACTCAATTCCCCACAGGATATCCCGAAAAGACCTGTCATCTGTTCTCTTATATTAATTTTCAAAAAACCTCATAGCCTCCCTTGAGATTTCCTCTTGTGAATACAAGAAACCCCCCTTACCATCGTTGATTTTCCAAATAGAATTCTGCTCCCTTCGAGCGCTCGCATATCTATGAAAAAACTTAGTGTTTCTGTCCCCTTCCCTCAACCACAAGACTCTACTCTTCAACCTCCAAGATAATTCTTATTGTTCTAAAATCTTGGATTTCTTTCTTTGTAACTCATTTATGAGACATCTCTGCTGAAAAGATATGCAATTTGATGCCATGGCATCCGAAGCACCATCAAGTACTTTTTGGATCTTCCATAACAAAAACCTGTTAGATTGTCTCTTCTTGAATTGCCATTATTTAACCACCTTCCTAATAAAGTCCATTTTTTCTCTGAAAGACATATTCAAAAAGCAAGGATTAGAAGGCAGCCATTCACACTAGAGGTTATTTATGAGAGCATTGAAAGCCGGATCCTCCAAGAAGGTCCTGTTGAATTTGAAGGAATAACCCTTTCTAAAACCTTTTTCCACCCATCTCAACACGATCGGACGATGACCAGAAAAAAACACCCTTTCTATAGAGGAGCAGGGCATGCCCATCTTATCAATCAAACTAACATGAAGGATAAAACAATCAAGGCGCTTCGCGACGTATGCCCTGCCAGACCTTCCATTTTCCCAGGTCGGAAACATCTGTGCCGGGATGATATCCACAAAATTTCTACACAGCAGTTCATTTTTAAGCATATCCGCCAATGGGTCCTTTCTTTGATTCGATCCCCAAATTTCATCCATATTTAGAGTAAAACTGAGGTCCCCTGCAATCAATAGATTTTCAATGTCAAGAATCTCAGATTCAAAAAGCTTCTTCCAGAAAGGCTCCCTATTCCTGTAAGGAGCATATACATTTATAATATTTATGGAGAAATTTTGACCCCGAATCTGAGCCGAAATCAAAATTCCCGCCATGCACCTATAAGTTTTAGCCATGATCCAAACCGGATCCCAAAGGACAACTAAACCACCAGAGAGTCCATTAGCATCAACAACTGAAATATACCAAGAAGGGAACATCTTTCTAAAATAGGAAATGGAGACAGAAGCTGAATGCATAGATTCTTGAATCAAGATAATCTTTGGACTGACAGAGGAGAAAAGATAATGTTTTGTAATTACTTTTACATTCGGAAAATTAGGAAGAATTAATTATGAATAAGTTTATTAATATAGTTTGTGGATTTAATAGCTGAAAATTGAAAGTGTTTTAACGTTTTATAAAAAAAATTGTCCTAAAAATGAGGAAGAATTATTGATAGAGTTGGTTTTGTGGATTATAATATAGTGTCAAGATTTAATAGTTGGATGTTTTTATATTTTGTAATTATTTTTTTTATCCAAAAAACAAAGAAGAATTATAGATTGACATGGTTTGTGGATTCAAGAGTTCAAAATTGATAATGTTTTTGTATTTTATAATTATTGTGGACAAAATATATGTTATATATATATAACAACGGCAAAGGGGAGTAGAAAGAACAAACAATAAAACCCAAAAGTGAAAAGTAAGGGTGGGTAACGCTGAAGAGACTTTGAGGTATAGGAATGCAAATCCTCAAATGGAATTTGAACTAATGACGATGAACCACACTGGTTGGTTCGAAACAGGTCGATAAATGAAATTTCATGTGATTTACGCCGAAAAATCTCTCATAAACTATATAAATAAATGAAATTTCATGTTATTTACGGCGAAAAATCTCTCATAAATGAAATTTACGTCCATAAATGAAATTTCATGTGATTTACGCGGAAAAATCTCTCATAAACTAAAATTTGTTGTTAAAAATAAAATGGTTGGGTTAATAATAATAATAATAATAATAATGCGCAAAATAAGGAATAAAATAAAATGGTTGGATTAAAATAATAATAATAATAATAATAAAATAATGCGCAAAATAAGGAATAAATAAAATGGTTGGGTTAAAAAATAATAATAATAAATGCACAAAAGAAGGAATAATTAATTATGAATGAGTTTATTAACATGGTTTAATGGCTGGAAATTGAAAGTGTTTTTATGTTTTGTAATTACTTTTACATTCGGAAAATTAGGAAGAATTAATTATGAATAAGTTTATTAATATACTCTGTGGATTTAATAGCTGAAAATTGAAAGTGTTTTTATGTTTTATAAAAAAATTATTGATAGCGCTGGTTTTGTGGATTATAATATAGTGTCAAGATTTAATAGTTGGATATTTTTATATTTTGTAATTATTTTTTTACCCCAAAAACAAAAAAAATAACTTTTTTTTTTATTATTGACTTGACATCGTCTTGTGATTCAAGATGTTCAAAGTGCAAATGTTTTATATTTGATATATTTTTGATGGACAGAAAATATACTGTTTCTAATTAAATATTCTAAATTAATATATTATATACACGCAAAGGGATTAAAAAGACACAAACAATAAAACCAAAAGTGAAAGTAAGGGGGGGTAATCTGAAGAGATTTTCTGAAGTATCAGAATGGCAAATCCCAAATGGAATTTTGAACTATAAAATTCTTGTTAAAATTTAAAAGTTTGGTTGGGTTAAAAAATAATAATAATAATGCGCAAAATAAGGAAAAAATAAAATGGTTGGGTTGAAAAATAATAATAATAATCAATAATGCGCAAAATAAGGAATAAATAAAATGGTTGGGTTAAAAAATAATAATAATAAATGCACAAAAGAAAGAATAACTAATTATGAATAAATTTATTAGCATGGTTTAATAGCTGAAAATTGAAAGTGTTTT
>APFE030140448.1:9456-20456 GCA_000404065.3 Pinus taeda
GAGAGAAACCACCAATAATGAAAATGGCTCTCAAAGTACTCAGTACAATCCATGAGATGTGATTAGATGTGTCGATGTCGAACATGTCATGGAATCCTTCAATCGAAGGTCAATGATGCGACCTGTCGTCGAAGACGAGAAACCTGCCATTGAGGCATGCAGATCCCAAGGTACTGGTGATTTCTAGATCATCTTTCTAGATAAAGAGATGAAGTCGATAGAAAGCGATCCGTTGTAGGCAAGCCCATGACACGAAATCATAGATCAAGTTTGAAGAAACTTAGTTGCAAGGACTGAGTCAGGGATGGTCAAGATGGAATGATAGATATTTTTGCAGATGAATGGCTTATTCGCACTGACCTCTTGAACACATAACGACGCAACAGATGGTTTTGGTGACGATTGACCCAAAGTTAATACCCAGAAACTGGCTGAAGACTTTCAATTTGGTTTGATCAACTGTTAGGTAAAGGATTTCCCAACCCAGGTGAATAAAAGTGTCATGTTCAAGAGTGGTTACAAAGTATGACAAACAGGCTCGTTTTTCTCTCTTTTCCCCCACCATTTCTAGCAAGTACCTCTTTATTTTTTACAAGCTTGAGGAGGATAACATATACTTGATTATAAGTTCATCCTTCGGATGATTCCAACTTATTTTAAATTTGGACCCCAAGAAGGAGGGGTCTGTTCTTGTTTGTAATTGAATAGGTCCTTTACTATCAAAATTTAATGAGTTCAGTATAGGAGAAACTCAGTGTTTTTCATTTTTAGAGAGTCTGAAAAAACTTAAGAAGACTCCAGGGTTGACTTTTTCATAAATTTGTGTCTCCCAAGCCTAGAAAAGTATAAAATAGCACTTGAGAGAACCGCTTGATCCTTTACGACAAAGGAGTACTTTTTGTAATTATTGCCTCTAATCCGAAAAAGTAAAAAAACGATTAATGACATGTCGTTTTATGACCAATATCAAATTTGAAATGACAAAAACCCAACAATCTTTCTGTGTTTTTACGGTCAGAAAAGGGTTGTAAGAGGACTGTCTTTTTAGTTCCATTTTAACGAGCTGAAAAAGAAAAACTCGGCAATTTTTTTATGTTTAAGGAGTCAGAAAAGAGCTTAAAGGTGACTCGAATGGTTTTTTGTTGAAAATGACTGATTTCGCCTGAAAAATCTGTTATCCTGAATAAAAAATCAAACATTACTCATACCTATTTAAAAATGGGTAAAAAATGTCGCAAAAAACACCTTTTTAAAGTGAAACATAAACAAATTTAGAATTTATTTACCCAGAAAACTTATAAAAAGGACTTTTTACCATTCATTTTTACCATTTGAGATTTGGGTGAGAAGAAAGGGCTTTTGACTAGAAATTTCCCGTGAAGATTGCGGAAAATCCATCCGTCGGAATCGAACACCATCTCCTCTAGGTAATCCACATCATCCTACTCTTCATTTTTGTCCATTTGAAATTGTTTTTTAGGCTTTAATTTTTGTTTTTAGGAGGTTTTTAGGTTTGAAAACCCACGCGCGGGGCTCCGCAGGTTTACCACAGGGGACCTACATACCCTGAATTTTTTGCAATGGGAAAAAAGTCGGGGGTACACACCTACCGTGAAGGCAACTTGCGGACCCCACGCACTATCCCTAACAAGGGGGTGCGTACCCTGCAAAAAGGTTTTGAAAACCTAACTAACTCAAAAATTACCCAATGAAATCAATTTTATGCATTCTAATTCGCCTTTTCTACTTGAATGTAGGATAAACATTATGCTTGATTGGTGAGAACGGGAGCACGAGGATGTGGACCTTGCCGCGATGAATCATCAACCTTCGATCGATGCATTGAAGGCATGTGGCTTGTACAAGTTCTGGGCCATACCTGGCATGAGGGCCCAGGTGGAATTGTTGCAATGACTGGTTGATAGATGGAGTATAAAAGACCAGTGCTTCTTTATTGGTGGGCACCAAATCGAAATCGAGCCCACCGATATATAATTTTTGACTGGTTTTCCCAGGAGGGGTGAACACTTGACTCTATTTGGGCCCAGGGCAGGTGGCCAGTCTGTCGAGAGCCTCCGACTAGAGTTCTGCAATGTCTAGAACTGGGACAAAGGGATAGATATCAAAACCATATCCCTTCCTGAACTCATGTTTATTGCGTTCACAGTTACCAGACTCTGCGGTAGTGCAGCGCTACACATTGCCACCGGATCCCAGATGCGGATGGAAGTTGATTGCTTTCGAGGCACCATTTTCAACTAGTGCGATGCTGTGCTGGCCAATGTAAAGGGCCAACTGACCAGGGCCAAAAACGGACAACTAAAGACTTTTGGTTATGGTGCTATAGTTGTGAGTTTTGGTCTGGAGAGGGTTTCGATGTTGATCCCACAACACCTTACTGTTGGAGCTGGGCTTCCTCAAGAGCCCAAATTTATGCGATGGGTTGTAGTTATGGCCCGTCATCCTGGTGAGGGGACCGAGGTCGTTCGGTTCAAACCTGAGTATTTCCAATGGTTGGAGAACCAGAGTTTTGCTATCTAGGACTTTCCTTATGTTGGGGTTGATTTTTGTGGAGACCCAGACATGGATCTTCCGCCAGGACAACAATGGGATGATGTAGGTAAAATCATTTTCAACTTTTTCCTAATTTAATTTTTTGTTGTTTTTATATCATCCCAAAACTGATAGTAAAAGTTTCAAATGCATATGTGGGCCCACAATGACCAGCCGCTCTCCAACTTTACGAGAGAAAACAACCAGTTGCACTGGCTCCAGCCCCACAGGACGAATCAGCAGAGACTTTGGCCGAGTTTGAGAGTCATTTAGAGCGCCTGATAGGGGACATGCCCGAGACCAGTATAGATGACATCCCTTGTCGACTTCAGCGCTATGTGATTGGGGTCCTAGGACCTTTTAGGAGGTTCCTTTGTAAGGTGGCCCATGCAGTGGTTTCGTATCGAGATCATCACCAGTGATGGGATGATCACCTATTATAGTCACATATGACATTTTTGCTTTTTATACTTATCATTTTTGCCAATCATAAGGTGTTTTTCAACCTATGATCGAGGATGATGTATTGTTTTGACACACTCCTATGTTATATGATATTATTATTACCAGCTTATCTTGTTAAACATGTTATGGAATGTTTTTAAATTTACTTCTATGATTATTGCACATGTCTACTTAACATTCGAGAAGCAATTGCATCTACTAATGTATTAAAAGATCCTGGAATATGCTCATATTCAATATAATCAAACCCATGTTCGAAGAGACACACTCTCAAAAATAATCTCAATAAAATTGTATTTCTAATGGCATATACTCTATTAAGCTGTAATACAACGAGTTCAGAATCTAACCTCACTATCAAACTCTGAATCGCAAATGAAGTAGATTCAGATAATAACTCAATCACTGCACTATATTCCGCAATGTTGTTTGTTGTTTGACCGAGGCTTACCCCATGCATAGATACCAACTCGTCAGAGGGTGAATAGATAACCCAAGCTGCGGAAGAAATATTCCATGTACTACGACAAGCACCATCAGCGAAACCAATGTATGTTTGGAGAGGCGTCGACAACTGCGAAATCAAGAGTAAAACCAAGATAAGTGGGAATAATGATGAAAAACACTCTCTAAGCTAAGCACACTTTTTAATCTAAAACATACCAGCTAGAAGAAAAACTAACCTAACTAAAAAAATCTCCACACTAATTTTAAGCCTAATACCTCTTTAGGTAAAGACCATTTCTGGGTTTACCTAAAGAGACCCCGTCAAAGTCTACCAATTCAAAGGCCCCTTTCGCTAACTTTCACTTGACAACATAGGGACCATGCCACATAGGCACTAATTTTCTAACGCCTAATTTACCATTTTCTTGATCGTATAATAAGACTAGATCTCCTTCTGAAAAATTTCGAGGGGTCACATTTCAATCGTACTAAGCTTTAATACATTTTGCATGAGATTCGATCGCTAATGCAACATCGTTTCGATTCTCATCTAGCTGAGCCAAGTATAACAAACGTATTTCCTCTTCATAAGTGGCTAGAAGTAACTTTATGGCCATTCGCAATGACGGGATTTCGCACTCAATAGGTAACACAGCTTTCAAACCATAAACTAGTTGGAAAGGAGTGAACCCTGTTGACGTTTTAACTGAGGTTCGATACACCCAAAGCACTGAAAATAGCATGTTGTGCCAGTTCGACCGATGAATCCTAATGATTTGTCAGATCGTGATGACTAGTACTTTGTTGATGGCTTCAACCAGGCCATTAGCTTGTGGATAATAAGGAGTTGAACTGTCGTGACGCAAGCCAAGCTGGCCTGTAAGTTCAGTCATCATAGCATTTCGAAAATGACACCCATGATCTGTGATAATTTCTTCTGGAGCACCAAACCTAGCAATGATATGATTGAATACAAAAATTGCAGTTGTTTTTCCATTTGCGTCAATTGTACGCATCACCTCGGCCCACTTGGTAAAGTAATCTACCGCAAGGATAATATATGCATGCCCCCCAGCCGAGTGAGGGTTACATGTAATAAAATCGATACCCCACTTGGAAAAAGGACCAAAAACAATTATAGGGTGAAGAGGATCAGGTATAGCTCACATCATTTGATTAAAAATTTGGCAGTTGGGGCATTTTCGAACCGCAATAATACAATATTTAAACATGGATGACCAGAAATAGCTAGCACGCAAAATCTTTTGGGCTGCGGAATACCCAGACATATGATTGCCACATGCTCCAGAGTGACATTCATTTAGGACCCTTTCAGCTTCCTCATGAGTTAAACAACGTCGAAAAACAGAGTCCGCCCCACGACGATAAAGAGTATCTCCAATAATTTTGAATTGTTGGGACTAGAATCATATTTTTCGATGGTCTGATCATGAAATATCTGGCCGAAAGGATTGGGTTTGGAGATAAATGATGATATCCCTATACCACAAATCTAAATTGTTGATCAAAAACAAGGATTCGTCCGCAATGGGATCCTCCGCCACAGTTTCCGTGTCAGCACACGGGAAGTCACACATTAATTCTACAAAAACTAAAGATTTCTTAGACTTAGACTTTTCAAATTCCAAGTCAAACTCCTGCATGATAACAATCCATTTCGAGTACTTGCCCCCCAGCAATTGCTTGGTCAAAATGTAGATCATAGCGTTGCAATCAGAAATGACTGTAGTCTTACATAGTAAAATGTAATGATGAAAACGTTGGACAGCTTAGAAAGCTGCCAATGCCAATTTCTCCACATGTGAGTATTTTAGCTCAGTTGGATTTAACGTTCAACTAAGGTAATATATCACATGTTCAGTACCGAATTCATCTTCCTGAATGAACACCATTCCGATTGTGGAATAGGAAGTGGCGAGATACAAGAAGTAGTCCTGGTTGTAGTTGGGAGGATGCAACAACAATGCATGGGTCAATGTGTGTTTTAGTGCATCAAAATATTTCTCAGCTATCTTGTCCCAAAAGAATGAATTATTCTACTTCAACAACCGGGTAAAGCCCCTTGTGATCTCGGCATAGTTAGGGATGAATCGACGTAAAAAGTTTGCTTTCCCTTCCAAACTTTGGAGTTGGCGAAGACTCGAAGGAGGAGGAAATTTGATAATGGCTTCAACCTTTGAGGGATCGACGCAAATGCTAGCTTTTGAAACAACAAACCCCAGTAACCGACCCGTTTCAATGCAGAAAACACACTTGTGGGGGTTCAACCTAATCCGATAATGCCTACACCTTATAAAGATTTCTCTTAAATGAATGAGATGATCAGCGCGATGTAATGAATGAGCAGGCAAGTCATCGAGATAGGGTTGCACAATGTGCTTGATATCATGAAAAGCATAAGACATGGCCCGTTGAAAAGTTGCTCCGGTGTTCTTGAGGCCAAAAGGTAATTTTCAATAAGAAAATGTCCCCCATGGACAAATGAATGCCATTTTTGGTTGATCAGCAGGTAGAATATTGATTTGATTGTATCTGGAAAAACTATCCATGAAGGAGAAAATTTTGCTATCGGCACAATCGTCAATGATTTGATAGATATAGGAAGTAGGGTAATTGTCCTTTGGACATGCTCGATTAATGTCCCTATAGTCGATACATATTCTTATTGTCCCTTGTTTTTTGTTAACAGGAACAACATTTGATACCCAATCCGTTAATGGGATTGGATAAATGAAACCTGCTTTGAGTAATTTTTCAACTTCTGCTTTAATCGCAGCAGCTTTTCTTGGGTGAATCTAACACAAACGTTGTTGTACAGGTTTAGCGTCCAAGTAAGTTTTGATTTCATGAACTAAAACTGCGGGGTAAATTCTTGGCATCTCCTCATATGACCAGGCAAACACGTCGCGAAATTCTTGAAATAGGGCCTTATATGTTTGAATTTCATCTTCCGTATAGGAGGCACCTATATGAATGTTTTCAACAATTCCAAGCTTAACCGAAATTTCAATGGGAATAGTTCAAGAAATATTTCCCAAGTTTAACTCGGAATCAGGATGTTTCATTGGATTCTGAGCATCCTTGACATATTTAGTCGTAAAAATTGACGAAAAATCATTTTCAAAATGATCGCCCTCGGGTAAAAATGAAGATCTGTGATGAAGATCTTCCCATGGTAGCTCATCAATGCATAGGATTTCACAAATTTGCTCATCAGTTTGAACAAGTTCAAAAAACGTTATCGAATTCGAGTTTGATGTCAAAGATGATTCCTCATGGACCACATTCATTAGGTCAATTTCGGTTGATTTTGTGTCGGAAAACTACTGCACGGTCTGGTACCCAAGTTCATATGGACTCAAAGGCATAGAATTACCATCATACTAAGCTTTAATATGTTTTGCAAGAGATTCGATCGCTAATGTAGCATCACGTCAATTCTCATCTAGCTGGTATGTTTTAGATTAAAAAGTGTGCTTAGCTTAGAGAGTGTTTTTCTTCGTTATTCCCGCTTATCTTGGTTTTACTCTTGATGTCGCAGATGTCGACACCTCTCTAAAAATACATTGGTTTCGCTAATGGTGCTTGTCGTAGTACACAGAATATTTCTTCCACAACTTGGGTTATCTATTTGCCCTCTGACGAGTTGACATCTATGCATGGGGTAAGCCTCGGTCAAACAACAAACAACATTGCGGAATATAGTGCAGTGATTGAGTTATTATCTGAATCTACTTCATTTGGGATTCAGAGTTTGATAGTGAGGTTAGATTCTGAACTCGTTGTATTACAGCTTAATAGAGTATACGCCATTAGAAATACAATTTTATTGAGATTATTTTTGAGAGTGCGTCTCTTCGAACATGGGTTTGATTATATTGAATATCAGCATATTCCAGGATCTTTTAATACATTAGTAGATGCAATTGCTTCTCGAATGTTAAGTAGACATGTGCAATAATCATACAAGTAAATTTAAAAACATTCCATAACATGTTTAAAAAGATAAGCTGGTAATAATAATATCATATAACATAGGAGGGTGTCAAAACAATACATCGTCTTCGATCATAGGTTGAAAAACACCTTATGATTGGCAAAAATGATAAGTACAAAAAGAAAAAATGTCATATGTGACTACAATAGGTGATCATCCCATCACTGGTGATGATCTCGATACGAAACCACATGGGCCACCTGACAAAGGAACCTCCTAAAAGGTCTTGGGACCCCAATCACATAGCACTAAAGTCGACGAGGGATGTCATCTATGCTGGTCTCGGGCATGTCCCCTGTCAGGTGCTCTAGATGCCTCTCCAACTCGGCCAAAGTCTCTGCTGATTCATCTTGTGGGGCTAGAGCCGGTGCAACTGGTTGTTTCCTCTCGTAAGGCCAGAGAGCGGCTGGTCGCTGTGGGCTCTCATCTGCATTTGAAACTTTTACTATTAGTTTTGGGACGATATAAAAAAAATAAAAAATAAAATAGGAAAAATGTTGAAAATGATTTTACCTGCATCATCCCATTGCTCTCCTAGTGGAAGAGCCATGTCTGGGTCTCCATGAAAATCAACCCTAGCATAAGGAATGTCTTGGATAGCAAAAACTTGGTTCTCCAACCATTCGAAATACTCAGGTTTGAACCAAACGACCTCGGTCCCCTCATCAGGATGACGGGTCATAACTGCAACCCATCGCATCAGTTTGGGATCTCGAGGAAGCCCATCTCGAATAGTAAGGTGCTATGGGATCAACATCGGAACCCTCTCCAGACCAAAACTCACAACTACAACACCATAACCAAAAGCCTTTAGTTGTCTGTTTTTGGCCCTGGTTAGTTGGCCCTTTACATTGGCCAACACAGCATCGCACCAGTTGAAAATGGTGCCTCGAAAGCAATCAACTGCCATCCACATCTGGGATCCGGTGGCAATGTGTAGCACTGCACTACCTCAGAGTTTGGTAACTGTGAACGCAATAACCATGAGTTCAGGAAGGGATATGGTTTTTTGATATCTATCCCTTTGTCTCGGTTCTAGACATTGCAGAACTCTAGTCGGAGGCTCTCGATAGACTGGCCACCTGCCATGGGCCCAAATAGAGTCAAGTGTTCACCCCTCCTAGGCAAACTAGTCAAAAATTATATATCAGCTGGCTCGATTTCGAGCTGGTGCCAACCAATAAAGAAGCACTAGTCCTGTATGCTCCATCTATCAACCATCCACTGCAAAAAGTCCACTTGGGCCCTCTTGCAAGGTATGGCCCAGAACTTGTACAAGCCACATGCATTCAATGCATCGATCAAAGGTTGATGATTCATTGTGGCGAGGTCCACATCCTTGTGCACCTGGTCTTGCCAATCAAGCACGATGTTTATCCTACATTCAAGTAAAAATGGCGAATTAGAATCCATAAAATTGATTTCATTGGGTAATTTTTGAGTTACTTAGGTTTAAAAAACCTTTGCGTGGGGTACGCACCCCCTTGTTAGGGATAGTACGTGGGGTCCACACCTTGCCTTCATGGAAGGTGTGTACCCCTGACTTTTTTCCCATTGCAAAAATGTCAGGGTACGCAGGTCCCCTATGGTAAACCTGTGGACCCTCGTGCGTGGGTTTTCAAACCTAAAAAACTCCAAGAAACAAAAATTAAACCCTAAAAAAAAATTTCAAATGGACAAAAACGAAGAGTAGGATGATGTGGATTACCTGGAGGAGACGACGTTCGACTCTGACAGACAGATTTTCCGCAATCTTCACGGGGAGTTTCTGGTCAGAAACCCTTTTTTCTCACCCAAATTTCAAATGGTAAAAATGAATGGTAAAATATTTTTTTTATAATTTTTTTGGGTAAATAAATTCTAAATTTGTTTATGTTTCACTTTAAAAAGGTGTTTTTTGTGACATTTTTACCCATTTTTAAACAAGTATGAGTAATGTTTGAGTTTTTGTTCAGGATAACAGATTTTTCAGGTGAAATCGGTCATTTTCAACAAAAAACCATTTGAGCCACCTTTAAGCTCTTTTCTGACTCCCAAAACATGAAAAGATTGCTGAGTTTTTCTTTTTAAGCTTGTTAAAATGGGACTAAAAAGACGGTCCTCTTACAACCCTTTTTTGACTGTAAAAACACGAAAATATTGCCGTGTTTTTGTCATTTCAAATTTAATATTGGTCATAAAGCGATGTGTCATTGATCACTTTTATACTTTTTTGGATCAGAGGCACTAATTACGAAAAGTAATCCTTGGTCGTAAAAGATCAAGTGGTTCTCTCAAGTATCATTTTATACTTTTTCGGGCTTGGGAGACACAAATTTACGAAAACGTCAACGATGGAGTCTTCTTAAGTTTTTTGAGACTCTCTAAAAATGAAAAACACCGAGTTTCTCCTATACTGGACTCGTTAAATTTCGACAGTAAAGGACCTGTTCAATTACAAGCAGGAACGAACCACTCCTTCTTAGGGTTCAAATTTAAACTAAGTTGAACTCATCCGAAGGATGAGCTTATAATCAAGCATATGTTATCCTCCTTCAAGCCTGTAAGAAAATAAAGAGGTAGTTGCTAGAAATGGTGGGGCAAAGAGAGAAAAATGAGCCTGTTTGTCATACTTTGTAACCACTCTTGAACACGACACTTTCATTCACCTAGGTTGGGAAATCCTTTGCCTAACAGTTGATCAAACCAAATTGAAAGTCTTTAGCCAGTTTCTGGGTATTAACTTTGGGTCAATCGTCACCAAACCATCTGCTGTGTTATCATGTGATCAAGAGGTCAGTGCAAATAAGGCATTCATTTGCAAAAATATCTGTCATCCATCTTGACCATCCCTGAGTCAGTCCTCGCAAGTAAATTTCTTCAAACTTGATCTATGATTTCATGTTGTGGGCTTGCCTACGACGGATCACCTTCTATTGACTTCAGCTCTTTATCTAGAAAGATGATTTAGAAATCACCAGTACCTTGGGATCTGCATGCCTCAATGGTAGGTTTCTCGCCTTCGACGATAGGTTGCACCATTGAGTTTCGATCGAAGGATTCCGTGACATGTTCGACATCGACACATCTAAATCACATCTCATTGATTGTACTGAGTACTTTGAGAGCCATTGTCATTATTGGTGGTTTCTCTCACACTTGTTGACAATTTACATGATTGATTGGTAATCAAGTGGTTTCTATCATGTTCGACTTCGACACATTCATTCGCAAGGATAGAATCGTACTATTTCGAGAAGTAGAAATCAAGACCCTGGATCTATTTTCCACCATCCAGGTTGCGAGGAATTTTGTATTCATTATGTTGTAGACTATTCATAAACAGATGGTTGCGTCCATACTATGTCTACATGTGTCTATACTTATGATGTATTACAATAAAGTTCCTATATCGCAACAGTAGTTAGTTTTCTAGTTAGTTTTGATCTGAGTATGGGAATTCCTACCTCAGCGATGATATGATCTCATATATATATTTTGCATTTGAATGTTTTTACAGGTTCCAACCGGGCTCTCC
>APFE030140448.1:28590-70952 GCA_000404065.3 Pinus taeda
TCGATAAAGATCACTTCCTGTCGACTTCAGCTCATTATCCAGGAGTGACCTAGAGATTCCCTTCAGGTACCTTGGGGCCTGCATGCCTTAATGGCAGGTCTTTCGTGTTCGACGCGAGGTCTTCATCATTGGCCTCCGATCGGATGATTCCACGGGTGTTCGACATTGGCTCATTTATTCACATGCCGTGGATTGTACCTATAGTACCTTGAGGACCATCGTCATCATTGGTGGCCCCTCTCGCGTCTGTTAACAGCTTTCATCATTGGCTGGTAATCAGACGATGTTCAAGCGTGTTCGACTTCGACGCATATATTCACATGTTTGAACTTGTACTTTGTTCAGATTCGGATGGAGCGCAAGACCCTGGTTCTAGTCCATTGTGGACCAGGTTGCGATTTTGTGGGGCATCATTACATGACTCATTGATGGATGGCTGTGACCATACCTGAGTTTTCCTAAGGATGGCTGCGACCATACCTGTTATAATTATGGTCTTTCCAGCTGGGTGGCTGCGTCCACGCCACAGACCTTCTTTCCATATGTCTTTTGGATGGCTACGCCCATGCCTAGACTACATGTAATTGAAATATCAGTTGTATCCGCCTGCAGGTTCTCTCCGGTGGTGTTCCAGTCCAGCAATCTTGTAAAGCATTTCACCCCTCCCACTCTCTCGGGCTTCATGCTTTAGGAGGCATCTGTTACACAGTAAAATGTCACTGCCATCATGTCAGTCTCCCTACTGTGCTATAAACCACATTCACCTATACTCATGCTCCTCAAAATGGCTAAAAAACCCTCTTTGCCTAAGTTAAATGAATCATCGCGTTTGTTAATCAAATAACCGTGCTGACAGGCGGAGGCCAATGTATCTGATGCACTGCCAGCGCGGAAGCACACGTCTTTTCCACGCTGGTCCCATTTTTACGAATGGCGCACCCTCCGTTTGTCCTTTTCGCGCTAACCAGACCTCCTCTATAGTTGATCTGCGATGTCAGCGCGGCAGCCCAGTGTCTCACCCGCATTGATCCTGTTTGGGCGAAGTTGTTCTAACAACCAGCCTTCCAGATCCCTCCAGACTTGGTTGTTAGCATTGTTGAGGTCGCCATCCTTTCTCTGGCATGTCTGTTCGACTGACCATCCACTTATCTTGGGGGAAAGCTCATCCTTTACCTATTCATGGAGACTCCTTCTCTTTATAAGCCTCCTCCATTGCCCATGAGCAGCTAGTTTGGAACATATAGACTTTGATTGAGAAATTCTTAGTGCATTAGTGCTGCTCTTTGTAGGCATTTGGTGTGTTGTGTGAGGATTGCTTTGAGCTTGAGGAAGGTCATGAGCTTGTTGCCTTGTATGTGAGAGAGAGACCTTTTGACTTGGGAGATTTGCTCCAAAGGTGAATGCTTGAAAGATATGCTGGCTGGACCCTCTAGAGAAGGACTCAGCGTCAGGACTTCGGTTGTACCTTACTCTACTTTTTGTTAATAAAGATAGATGACTACTCTTATGGTTCCATTTACATTTGTTCAATGATTGATTAATGAAAATTGTATCTTTCCTGACCGATACATAGTTGTTGTTAGTAGATTTTACGCTCTTGTTTCCTCTCTTTTGCTTGTGCAGGTGTTCATCTGCAAGGATAGCGGAGAATTGTGATCGGCTGGAGCGAAGGAGCGAGGAGATCATCTCTTCGACAAACATAGCATTGGAATCCAAGTAGGTTTCTTTTACCCACTTGTTGATTACAACTAGGAACCTGCAGTGTAGCAATTGTTTGATTGTTGCTAGACCCCTGTTGGGCTAGTAGGGATCGCCTCTATCCGTAGAGGGGATTTACCTATCCAATAGTACAAGCTCCTCGCAGGGTCCGACAAGAAGTCTCCTCTACTTTTACAAGTTTCACTCACTTCCTAATGAAACCAAAAGGTATGTGATCACTCCTCTCAAGTTTAACTACGAAGTCCCAATTCCATCCGCATTTACCCTTAAAATGTTCAACTTCTAGCCTCCCCAGCAACTGACCCAATGCCTTAATTTATATTGCAATGGAGGGAAGTTACTAGGTCCTCCTTCAAAGGGATAAAGCCCTCCTTCAAAGGGATCGCTCCTCCTATCAAGGGATTAGCTCCTTCTCTTTTGGGATGCATGAACCACCTTGGAGCGAACAATCCACATCAAAATCCTTCTAGAAACATCTAGAGTTAACCCAAAAGTGAGTTTTTTAGGATAAACTTCTGCCTTTTTCACTTTTACAAGGGTACGCACCCAACCCTTTACAGAAAGAGCATGCAGATATGTAAGTAATATGAACAAAGGGTGCGGGCCCACAAGCAAAAGTAGGAGAAAGTGCGGAACCAGAGTAATATTGATTTTCAATGTCTTTCTCTCATTTGTAAAGCTTGACATGAAGAGTTAAGGTTTGAGAGTTACTTAGGAGGTCATTATAAGTGATGATGGACCCACACTGACTGCAAATAATTATGGTGACGATATTTTTGTGTAACAAGCTCAACACATGAATCATGTAATGCAATCTCTTTATTACTTGGTCTACTCTACTGACTTGAAAAATTGGTACAATAAATCTTAGTTCTATGATCAAAATAACTCTACAAATGTATAGAAATCCACCCCTAATACTTCGATTTATGAAGTATTTATACAAAAATAATTTACAAAATATCTCAAATTGTCTTGGGAATTAATCTAGGAAAAGGAAATATCTTCATGCAAGAAGATAGAGATAGATGTTCAACTGTTGTACATTGTCCCTGTTTATTAGGTTGTGCTCTCTTTATACTCAGATATTTTTCCTTTTATTCTCTACCTTGTTGTTGGTCTTCATGCTAGATGTTTTTTTTCACTTTGACCTTTCAACTGATACACTTTTACCTGGTACTCTTTCATCTGGCTGGTTTGTCATTATCCTTTTACTGTGCCTTTTCACTCTTACTGTACATTTTTACATTTTGACTATGTATTTCTATAGTAAGTCATTCAATTTCTCCCATGTTTCTGCATCTGCTAATTGGATATTTACCATCTTCCTGTATATTTCATCTTCCTTTGTGTACTTGGAAAAAGTGGTTTTATTTACAAAAAGGTGTTTTACCTCATGCTGGAGGTAAAACAAGTTCTGAAAGGTCTGATACAGGACCTTGCTAGTAGGCATCACCTTCATAAATGAAATGTCTACCTGATCCCTTGCTACTTCTCTTATCCTTCTATTGTATTCCTCCTATGGCATTAATTTATCATTTATTACTAAGGGATTGGGTAGACCTTTTTCCCTCAAAAAATAAAAGTTAACCATGAATCTATCTATAGCTAGTCGCATGGTTTGGCACTTATCTTCAAGGTTTAGAAGTGAATTTCTTTTGGTGAGCACCCTTTTTACTTCCAATATTGTACCTGTCTTATCAGGTACCTCCAATTCCTGCAATTCATATTTGTTTTTGGAGTTAAGGAAGTGAATGATCCTAGTGGCTTCCGATCTCCCAGTTCTATTTTAACTCTTTGTATGGCTTCTATAGCCTATTTTACCAAGTCAATGATATTTCCCATAACTATTCTTTGGCTTGGCCAAGTGGCTCCTTCAAAGTCAATTCCTTCTCCAATTTTTTAATTCTTTCATTCATTCTGGTTGCCTTTTGTACTTCTTCCTTATGCATAATCTAGGCAAGCTTATAGTCAGTCTCTAGATTGGTTATCTTTTCCTTTAGCATGTTCATTTCTGTGGTTTGAATGGACATGTGTTCCGTTACTTTGACCAACTGACTTGCCTCATCACCTGGCTGCGCTACTATTGTTGACCCTGTTGTTGATGTAGATGTTGTGGTAGCTGGCAGTGCTGTAGCCATTGGAGCTGTAGGAGCTAATGATGCTGCCAAGGTGGATGGTACTGCATTATTAACTCTTGGGATAATAGTTGTACCAACAGTCTCAAGAGTAGCTTGTTTTAACTATATCAAGCTGTCTAACTCTTTTTCCATTTCCTTTAGTTGATCATTCAATTCTAAAATGAGGCCCATCATTTCCTCCTGATGTGTTTGGCTCTCAAGGACCACTTTTGTCTATGGGTGCTCTGAATGAGGCAATTTGAGTTCCTTTTCTAGAGCAGCAATGTCCTCATTCTTCTTCTTTATTAACTTTTCAGCAGCTTTGATGTCATTGGGATCATGTCCTAGTTCAATTACCAAGTCCTCCAATGACTTGATCTTGTTGTCCTTGGCCTATGAGGAGGCCTATTCCAATTTATATTGTGTTGTAATTTTTTCCAATGAACTTTGCAGCTTAGTTTCAGCCTTGGAGTTTCTTGTCAAGGTGGAGTAGATCATCTCACCTTCCTACTTCTAGAATTTAATCTAGTCAATGGGATGAACATCCCTAGACAACACTTCAAAGTTTGTTTTCATGTAGTTAGTTGATGTTTTTGGCAGCTAAACAGTAGGCTACATGAAGGACACCTGGATTTTTCTTGTTTTGATGTCAAAAGCTGACATCAACCTGCTTTGATTTGCTCGTGTGTGCTTGAAGTATTGATCATAGGTTTTAGCCTTAAACTTCTCATTTCTCAATTTGATTTCCTTGTATCTATCCTTGATATCCTTTTCTTTATCTGCTAGCCTAGTGAATGAAGAAACCTCAACACTGAGCTATCCCTAAATTAGTTGAATGTTAGATGTTGAATGATGATGTGTTTCTCTTGAAGCTGTTGTGCCTTTGTTTTTCTCCACCATTGTATCAATGTCAATGATTTCCATTGATTCAATGGTGTCTTCCTGTTCAGTTACAGGATCAAGCTTGGGACTTTTCCTATAACTAATCTCAAACTGCTCATCTGTGGTTTCCGTACTTGAACTAGAACCCTCCTCCCTGTTTATCTTTGGGTTTCTCTCCTCATTTCTACGAGTCTATAAAACAAGAGGAATATTCATTGGTTCTCCTAGTTCTGGAACCTACAAGAAGGAACTTTCATCAATCTGTCTCTCTACATTAATCAATGTATTTTCTACATCCACTACAATGCTATCCATGTCAATTAGAGTGTTTTCCAACCATTCTGAGTGGTTGGAAAACCACTCAATGTTTGGTTTGGGATGATGGATGAAAGGTCCCAATTTGACGTTGATCCTCAGTTTATTTATGACTCCATGAGGGTCATACTGCCATATAAAATTGTTTTTGCACTTCATTTGCTGTAAAATCTTATCTGCCTCTAGTCTAGCTTATCTGGTATTATAAATGAAGGGGCCCAACTAATTTTTCATTTTGAATTGGGTTTTATTCCTAGCTGCTAGGAAGTTGACATCATCAACATTCATAATATGCCTAAAGTATTCTAGTGCAAATATCCTCATTATGAGGTATTTGGGCAGTTTATAAGGGGCAAGTTGGCATCCATAAATTGTTATTTCTGTGTGGTTTTGGTACAGATACCAGTCACCCAACTTACTATTCTTGGTCAACTATAACACCCTTTTGATCTCTTGGATAATTTGGGGCTGAGGGTTACTGTTTAGCTATTAATGACTGGATGGACAAATCAATCAATCAAGTCTTTATAAGTGAATGTGGTGGATTATTTTTGGATCAAGGGTGTCCAATATATAACTGATCTTGGATTTCCTTTGGTATACAACTTCTAGATGCTGACAGGGAATTTATCTGACTAGTAGTATAAAAGCATGTGGAATAATACAGATGAGTACTTGAAGACTCTCTAAGTAGGTAGTCTGGTGAACTGCTCATGAATTCTATCTGCTATGAATTGAGCATAGTTGTAAATTATAATAGGAGTCTTGCCTAGGCTAAAGCTGGAAAGGAAATCCAACACAACCTCATCTACATGCTCATATGTGGTATATCCTAAAATGCAAGAGAGCATGGTAATAATCTATCTGCCTCTATAAAAAAAAATGGTGGCAGCATAAGGGGGACTATCTATGGGTGTATGACATTCCTTTATGATGAAATTTTGAAAAATTTTGGGCTAATTTTGGAAAGTATAACTTGGTATAAAGGTCTAGAAATTCTCCAATAAACAGTGGGGTCTCATTAGGGCTTGGTTGGACTTGCAGCATTTGGTTAATTGATTCTACAGTGATGGTAAACAAAACTTGCTGCTTAGGGGTGACAATGGCTCTTTGGCTATGAATGTAGCAAGCATTAAAGAAGTGGATTATGTTTGGGAATGGATGTACTTTTGGAAACAAATATTTGGGAAATTACACTCCCAAAGGTGAATTTCCTCGTTTTGGTTTAAGAATCTATCCTTACTCCAATGGTGGAGCTTTAGAAGGTAGGCAAGGGAAGCTGTGTCCTTTATTTGGAAGTCTCTATCTACTAATACAAGGTGGTTGATGTCCAGGTTAGGGGTTTCAAGATGTCTCATGTCCAAATAGGTTTGGGAAGCCATAATTAGGTTTAAAGATTTGAGTTAGGCTTTGAAGGGTTTCAGAAGTGAGGTTTGAAAGCTTCTGGTACAGGGAGAGGGTAATTATTGTCTGTAAACAGGGTTTGGGGTGTGTAACAAGATTCTTTTCAATTTAGGAAAGCTTCTTTAATTAATTCTATTAATTAACCATTTAATTAAACTGTGCATTTTCAAATTGAAGGGTCATTCTAGTTTTTCCCAGGAATACCTAGAAATTGATGGTCTGGCCTGCAAATTGGGTTCAGTGGTGAATGCAGAGGATATGGTGGCTTCAACCGTCAACTGGTTGCTTCAATTGGGTATCCAGAGCTTCTTTAGGTAGCAGATGCTAGTCAATTTGGTCGCAAAGGTTTTAGGGTGTTGCAATAGCTAAGAAGTAGCTGTAATGCAAAATGAGCGAAAAGAGTGAATTGGGGCTTTTCTAGCCTTTCAACGGGTAACGGTCACATTTTGGCGCGGAAATTATAAATGAACAGTGGGAATTTTTCGACTTCGGTGGGGAGGTGGCTTTTTGGACAATCGCACTGCTTTTGGAGGGTAGGGAGTATTTTTTGTGAGCACATGATCTAGCCTAGGGCGACCACATAGCAAAAAAGCACCAAGGCAAAACCATGAATCTCACGTGCTCTCGGGCTATTATCAGCTAGATAATGAACCCGCACAATATGGATGTGTGCCATCGGATCTATGGGTAAGATATTAGAGGGTGATTGCGTGGTTATGATTTACAGAGGGAATCAGGAAAGGGATTTGTAGGGTCCGGGGTTTAATTACATAGAAATGTAATTAATTAATCAATAAAGTTGGGTGTTTAATATAAACATATGGTTAATTAAGGTGGAACCATGGTTTATGTGGTAGGGGGTTTTTTAACTACACTAGGGGTTGGTGGGTTAAAAAGTTTTGTCAGGGAAATATGAGATGTGGAGTTAATTACACTAATTAAGGGATATAAAAAGCTAGGATAAGGGGATTTTTATGGGTTTTGAAGGGAAATAGGGAAATTAATAGGGGGGAAAGTAATATTTGAAATGGGGAATGTATTTTAGACTACGGAAAAGGGGTTTTGGGTAGGGGGTGACTTTTGAAGGCTAATTAGTAGGGAAATGTGTGACACCAAGGGGTAGAGGTAAAAAAGAGGGGACAAAGGGTATTTATAAGTGATGGAGGGATAATGGGGAAATTACAAAGAAGCATGTGGGGGTATAGTGAAATGAAGGGAAATTAGTTAAACAAAGTTTTGAATATATTTTCTTTCTCACATTTCCTCCCGCACACGAAACATAGGATTAAGCATGATGAATGTGCTTTTGACTTAGTAACCTTGTGCATTTTCAACCTTTCTTTTACCTACCATTTATTTATACTAACATTTTTTCTTCATTTATTGGGGGCATTTGAGCTTGCTAACCCTTTATTTCCTTTTCTTTTGACAAGAAAACTATCTAATTCTAACCTCATAACTTCTAATGCCTCAGATTAAACTGATGAGATCATTTTTATACTCTACCTAACTACTGATTTTCCAGGGTTAAACAGTTTGGCTAGATGATTATTCTCTATCTATCAACATAAGATTCAAATCATGAACGAGTCAAGATTAAGCTATTTGACCATCATGGATTGTGGCATTTTTGACAAGCTGCGCACAACCTTATTTTCAATAGTAAAGTAAAAAGTAGTGGCACTTGAATTTGCACACTTTCATGATTTATTTTATTTGTTTTTGGGGTTCATATTTTCACTTTTTTTTTTATCTTTTTCTTTATTTTTGTCCTTTGATTATTCCTTTAGGACATACCCTCTTTACATTTTTTAAATTTTAATATGGAAAACATTTTGCAGAAAGAAAAGGTATGTACAATATTACAAGACTAACCATAACCAATTAAAAATTATGAACTCTATTACTATAGGACCCTAACACATCTATGACCCATACCCTATGCCATTTACAAACAAATTACTAGAGAATGTTAGGGGACAGGAAGCCTACTCATTCATTGATGGGTTCTTGTGGTACCACCATATCAAGATCACATGAAGGATTGAAGTAAGACCAACTTCATGATGGAATGGGGTGTTTTTCAATATACATTAATGCCTTTTTTGTTAGGATATCCTGACAAATAGGAAACAGTTAAATATAACTTGGTCTAGTGTAGAGTTAGGTAAAGTTTTTTTTTTTACTATGTACTTTCGTAACATACAATCTGACAGACATGATATGTTCTAGACATGAAGTGATTTGATGGTTCATTCTCTCCTCGGTATTACCAACACTTGATCTATGGCTTAACACCCAATTGGTCCATGATCTCTATTTAAAGAGCATGGAGGGTCATTTGTATGGTGACCAGTCATGAGAGAAGCTCATGTGAATTTTCATTATTTTATTAATAAATTGCCTGAAGTGGCCGCATTGGCTCAAGCCGTGGAATTTTTCCCTCTTTCGGGATTTTAACCATGTCTAGAATATTGGTGTATTGATCTGTGATCTATTTGTGAGTATTGTCCTTTGCTGTTTTGTTTGAGGAACTTAACCTGTATATTCCTCCATGGTATCAGAGCTACTTGAGGGCCACATCCATTGGCGATCCAAATCGGAAGCCAATACAACTGCATCCGACTTTTGTTTCCTAGATATACTATTTATCACTGCTTTTGGGACAAGAGGACAACTCTATTGTGTTAGGAACAACTATTCCAGTGAGGAAACCCTTTCATGTCACACAAAATATTTCCGATAGCCCTAGCTATGTCATTTTTAAGATCTAGAGTTATACAACCTTTATTTGTAGGTTTAGTTATTTATCTCTCTATTTATTTCGGTTGATTTATCTCTCTATTTTTTATTACTGGATCTATACCTTTCATTTTTGAATATACTCTTTTTCCCGTGACTCTGTCAGATCTGGGAAAATCAGAAATAGGAAGGAAGGATTTTTCTCATGTGTATGCTATTTTCTGTTGCGCCTTAGTGTGATCTCAGAAAATCAGAAACATTGAGGAAAATATATAGTTTATGGCAAAGCTAACATCAAGCCATAAGGTTTGGTTTTTGTTGTATGTCCATTTTGGGTTGTGTGGTTTTTTGTTTTGTAGGCAAAAAGGGATTTTTCACGTAAGCACACACCCCAAGGCTTCAGTGACTACAAAAACAAAACCCTTTCTCTTTTCCAAAAATTACTAACCTTTTAAACTAGTTCACTTAGTCCAATGTTACTTTATGAGAATAGAGACCTTGAGTTCAAGTCTTTCCTTTTGTTGAGTTACTTTTTAAGAAAACACATGTATCTTATGTTTTAAAGTTCCTTTATGTAAAATGTTCTCACCCATTATAAAAAGTGAGTCACTTATAATTCTAAAGTCTCTTTATCTTTTATTTATGTTATAATTTAGTGGGTAGCTCATAAAGTACCATTATAAAATCACTTTAACTTATTTATAAAAGTGGGTCACATAAAATATTTTTTAAAGTGATCTAATTAGATTATGTTTGGGAAAGGGGGGATTTTTCTTAAATATAACATTATCATTCACTTCCTCACATTCATGCACTTCATCGACATCTTCAACTTTTCTTCAAAAAGCCATAACTTCTTCATCTGGAAGCTATTTTTAGAGCCCTTTTTTTTTAATTGGCCTAATTTTTCGAGATATTTTCATTGGAACACTTAGTTTCAACAATCTACAACTTTATATTCTGTTAAAATGGAAAGTCCATGGCAAGTTATTCTTGACAGCACCAACTACTTTCACTGGTGGTCCTACATTGTGGAGTTACTTAGACATAAAGGTCTTTACAAAATAGCCTCAAGCCAAGAAACTAAACCTAAAGATGAAGATAAGGAAGACAAATGGGAAAATAGGAAAGATAAAGCATGTGGGTTGATAGGGATTTCTATTTCTACAAACCTTATATTTCGTATCGCAGAGCCCCTAATGAAGCAATGGAACAACACAGTAAAGTTTTTGGAATTAAAAATGAAATTAGAGCCAATCAACTCGAAAATGAGTTGCTTACGTTGGACCCCAATAATTTTTCTTCCTTTGAAGACTTTTTGTCCAAGTTCAAGACCCTTAGAATTCTCTTGGAAGGTGTTAAAGTTAAGAAATAAGATGGTAGCCTTATCTATTCCATTCTTACTAAGTTCGGACCAACTTATTTTGTGTTTGTTTCCACCTTCCATTATACTAGAGAAACCTTTATTTCTCAAGAACAAGACTACAAGTCCCCCTCTTTTGATGCCTTCTATGATTCTTTAATAAGAGAACAAGAAAAAATCTTACATCTTTAATCTTGAAAACTATTCTAAGAAAGCCTTAGCGTGCAACAACAATCAAATTCAAAGAATCCTAAGAAGCATAATCCTAAAAGGAATGGCCCTAAATCAATCAAGGATCCTAAGCAATTTCAGTCTCAAAATGAAAAATCAATTCAACAAAATGATAAGGAAAATAAAAATAAAGGGAAGAAGACTGATAGACATTGCAACTTTTGTAATCGAGATGGGCACTTAGAATCTAAATGCTTTAAGAAGATGGAGACCTTGGAAGCAGCAATGAAGAAGCATAAGATCTATTTGGAGAACTCTTCAACTTCAACTTAATCTTTGGGAATAACACTTTCTACATGTGGTTTTCAGGCATCTCAGTTTGATTATGCACTAAATGTATCTTCTTCTTCTCACTCTCATGAGTGGCCCATTGATTCTGGAGCTTCTTATCACATGATGAAAAACAAAGCCATGTTTTCTTCTTTAAATGATTATAACACCAAAAATATATATGTTGGTGATGATAGATCTCTTAGTGTTGTAGGGACTGGAATTGTTCATCTAGACAATGGTCAATTTAATGATGAATTATGTGTTCCAACCTTATCCTGTAACCTTCTATCTGTATATCAGATAACTCATTTAGGTGAAGGTAAAACCGTTGAATTTTCACCTCATGATGCTGTAATTAAGGACCTAAGAGATCCTAGAAAGATTTTAGCTACTAGAATTGATGATGATTCTAAAAGGTTGTATAAGTTTAACAACATTGGGTCATCAACTTTTCCCTTGGTATTTGTTTCTCATAATGATGAAGTGAACAAGCTTTGGCATGAGTGATTTGGTCACTTAAACTATTGCTCCCTTCAAAATCTATGTTAAGGAAATATGGTGATAGGTCTTCTTATGGTATCTTGCAGAGATGGTTGTTGTTCCGAATCTGTACTCGAAAAACATCATCTGGATACTTTTGAAGAAGGTGCCTCTTCACATGCCTCAACCCCTTTACAGTTGATGCATAGTGATTTATGTGGTCCACGTCTTGTTGTTTCATTATCTGGCTACAAGTATTTATTAACTTTCATTGATGATTTATCCAAACACACTTGGGTATACTTCTTAAAACTCAAGAGTGAAGTATTTAACATGTTCTTAGCCTTTAAGGCATTTGTTGAGAAACAATCTGGACATCAAATTCTTAAGCTCAGATATGATAATGACAACGAATATGTTAACAACAAATTCATCAACTTTTGCACTGATCATGGAATTCAAATGCAACATGCTATTCCATATACAGAATGATGTAGCTGAAAGGATGAATCACACCATAAAGGAAATGGCTAATTGTATGCTTTAATCTAAAGTACCTAGTCTTAATTTTTGGGTAGAAGAAATTAACTATGCAAATTACATTGTAAATCACACTCCTACTAAGGTTTTAAACAATATCACTCCAGAAAAAGCATGGAGCGCATTTAAACCAGATGTAAGTCACTTTCATGTTTTTCAAAGTGAAGCATGGGCCCATTTTCTAGATGAGAAACATAAATATTTAGAACCTAAGAGTGAAAAATGTATTTTTGTTGGATATTCAAAACATGTCAAAGGATATAGACTTATTCCACTTAATTCCAAAAATGTTATCATTAGAAGAGATGTAAATTTTATTGAAATATATCTACTTATGAGCCTAGTTGGACAGATGCGCCACCTATCTCTATCCCTTCTACTTCTAAAAATACTTTTTTTTCAGACGATGATAGTGGGATGAAAATCCTCCCCCACCTTCTCAAGATCCTCCTTCAACTCCTCAGCTTCCAAAATGGGTCTGTGGTACTCAGGATGCAATAGGTGCTCTTGTAGGTGACCCTATAGATCAGTGATGTACACGTTCTCAGTTCAATAGAGCCTCTTCTTTACTGGCTCAAGCTTCAGCTAATTATGATCCTGACACTTTTGCAAAAGCTTCAGGCCATCCAGATTGGGACACAACTATGAATGAAGTCTATCATTCATTATTGGAAAATGATTCATGGGATCTTGTTCCTCTTCGAAAGGGACGAAAACTTGTTAGATGCAAATGGGTCTATAGAACCAAGTATGGAACAGATGGAAAAGTTGATAAACATAAATATTGTATAGTTGCTAAGGGTTTTTCACAAGTTGAAGGCATTGACTATACTGAAACCTTCTCCCCTCTTGCAAAAATGAACTCTATCCACCTTGTTCTTTCCCTTGCTCTCTCTTTCAAATGGGAAGTCCATCAAATGGATGTTAAATATACCTTCTTGTATGGCGACTTGCATGAAGCAACCTACTGGCTTTATAAAAATAGACTCTAGCCTTGTATGTCAGCTTAATAAAACCTTTTGTGGTCTCAACCAAGCCCCTCAGACTTGGTATGCCAAAATGGTTAGCTTCTTTTAGATACTATCTTTTCCAGGTATCATTCTGACAATATTATCTACACCAAGAAAGTGGGTAAGTATCTTATCGTTCTTGTTCTTTATGTTGGTGATCTTATCCTTACTGGTAGTGATCCCAACCTTATAAACCATGTGAACTCCAGCCTTAAAAATAAGTTTGAAATGACAGACTTAGGACACTTGCCTTATTTTCTTGGTCTTCAAGTCTTGTAATCCAAGGAAGGTATTTTCCTTTCCCAGTCTAAGTATTTCGATGATCTTCTATGACACTTTCACATGGAAGACTATAAGAAAACCCCTTCTCCCTTTCATTCTAGAGCCAAAATTTTAGTCACCTGTACTTCACCTGAAGTTGATGCTACCTTATACCGTCAACTTGTAGGAAAACTTTTGTAAATGACCCACACCTATCCTAAGATTTCCTTTACTGTTGACCTTATTGCTTAGTTTATGCAAAACCCACATGAAATTCATTGGAAAGAAGCTAAAAGAATGCTTCATTATGTCTGAGGTATAATTCAGTTTGGGATTCATTACAATGCAGAAGCACAACCTCTATTGGTTGGCTTCATTGATTCCAATTGGGCTGGTGACCCTGATGATTAGAAGCCTACTGCAAGTTATGTATTCATTCTTGGCTCTAGACCTATTACATGGCTTGTAAGAAACCAAGTTCCATTTCTCTTTCTTCAACAGAAGCAGAGTATCATGGTGTCATAGAAGCTAGTAAGGAAGCCCTGTGGCTTCATCAGATCCTGTCAGAGTTTGGCTTTCAGCAGCAGTATCTAACTACACTTTTGTGTGATAGTCAAAGTCCCATTCAACTATGAAAAGATCCAGTTCAACATTAGTGTAGCAAACACATTGAACTACACATGAACTTCATCAGAAATATCATTCATGACCATGTTCTTGAAGTCCAATATTGTTAAACCAATGGTCAAGCTGCAGACATATTTACAAAGGCTCCCATAGAGGTGAAGTTTACTAAACTTCAATTTTTTGTTGGAGTTCAGGAAGTTGTTAGTAAGAGGGGATAGGTTGTAATGCCTCCTTCCTTCTTCTATTGTGTCATATTTGTACATTCTTCAATCTTATCCCAAGTTGTTCTTAAGGGGGGATGTTAGGATATTCCAACACATAGGAAATAGTTAAGTATAACTTGGTCTAGAGTAGAGTTAGGTAAAGTGTGTTTCTTTACTATGTACTTTTCTAACTTACAATTCGATGGTCATGATATGTTCTAGACATGAAGTGATTGGATGGTTCATTCTCTCCTTGGTATTACCAAAAATTGATCCGTGGCTTACCAACCGATTGGTCCATGATCTCTATTTAAAGAGCACGGAGGGTCATTTGTAGGGTGATTGTTCATGAGAGAAGCTTATGTAAATGTTCATTCTTTTATTAATAAATTTCCTAAAGTGGCCATGTTGGCTTAGGCTGCGAACTATTTCCCTCTTTGAGGGTTTTATCCATGTCAAGAATACTGGTGTATTGATCTATGATCTATTTGTGAGCGGTGTCCTTTGGTGTTTTATCTGAGGAATTTACCCTATATATTCCTACATTTTGGGCTGAAGAATGTGCCTGCAATATTTTCAAGAGTGGTAATTGCAGCTTTTAAGGAATTCATCCAGAAGATTTTAGAAGTATACTTTGATGATTGGACCATGTTTGGGTTGGTCAAGCACAATGTTGCTAGAGTATGCCTCATGTAGGATACCTATTGAAGACATGAGATTGCCCTTAACCAGAAAAAGTGCATCTTCTACCTACCATATGGAATATTGTTGGGTCATGTGACTTGCAAGAAGGACTTGATGGTAGACCCTGCCAAGACAATTTTCATTGTTAATTTGGAATCCCCAAAGAATGTAAAATGGCTTCACATAATGTTGGGCCATACAGGGTATTATAGGAAGTTTATCAAAGCATACACGCAAATAATGGCGCCTAAGGAGAGGTTGTTGAAGAAGGACACAACATTTGGATGGGACAAAGTTTTTCAAAGAAGTTTAGAAATTTTGAAGGAGAAAATGGTCATCATGCCCATTTCGGTGTTCTCAAATTGGAAAAATAAGTTTCATGTTCATGCGGACATGTCTTGTATGACACTAGGTTTGGTACTAACCCAACTAGGCCAAGGTGATATCAATCATCCTATAACATTTGTGAGTAGGAAATTTTCAAAGGCAGAGAATAACTACTCTACTACAGAGCATGAAGGACTAGCGATGGTGTATGCATTATATAAATTTCGACACTATATATTACGAACACATTTCAAAATGTGTACAGACTATTCTTCTCTCAAATAATTGGTAAATAAGCTTGTGTTTAGGGGGGATATTTGTAGATACTTGTTGTTATTCTAGCAATATGATTTTGCAGTGATTGTGAAGCCTAGATTCTTGAATGTTGGTCTTGGTCACCTATCTAGGATTGAGACTAGTGATGAGCCTACAAGTTTGGAATAAGGGTTACCTAATTGGCAACTCTTAGTTGTTCGTGTTGTAGACAATCACTTCACAAATATAATTTAGTTTTTGTCTGTCAGAACAACCATAGAAGCATGTTCAATGCAACAGAAAAAGGAATTGGTGGTCAGATCATGTGACTTCTCTATGATCATCTGACACTTATACAAAATGGGCTCCAATGACATATGGCACGGATATGTTCGAGAGTACAAACGACCAAAAATTCTTGTAGAAGCACATTCAGGAGTAGCAAGAAGACATTATGCAGGTAGAGTGACTACACAAAATATCATGGACATAGGACTTTTGTGGCCAACAATACATAAGGACTTGAAGGTATACTGTAGGGCATGCGATACTTGTCAAAAGACAAGGAAACCATCATGAAGGGACGAATTTCCATTAAAGCCACAAATAACCTTACAGGGGTTCGATAAATGGTTGATCAACTTTGTGGATCCAATTCAGCCACAAAGAAAAAATACTTGGGAGCGATACATTATTATATCAACTGAATACTTGACACGGTGGGAAGAGGCACAAATGATAAGAGACTATAATGCAACTACCACTGTGAAGTTCATATTTGAGTTTATTTTGTCCCAGTTTGGTTTTCCTAAAATTTTAATGAGTGATAGGGCACACACTTTTTAAATGAAACAATTGCTGTGATTCTTGAGGTATTCTAGGTATATCATCATAAGAGTATGCCCTATCACCCTCAAGCTAATGGTATGGTAGAAGCCTTCAACAAAATTTTGGAGAGTGCTATGTCAAAGGTTTGCAATGTGAAGTGGAATGACTAGGATGTGTGCATACCGACAATCCTTTGGGCATATAGGACCACTTGTAAATACTTGACAGGCCAAACCCATTTTTAACTGGTATATGGGAAGGAGGTTGTAATTCCCATAGCATACATTGTGCTAAGTCTATGGATTGCACCATTAACAGATATAGATGATCGTCATACTATGGAGGAGCATCTTGCGTAGATGGTAGAACTGGAAGAAGATTGGTTTCTAGTATGATTTCATCAATAGGTGCACAAGGATAGCGAAAATTCATGCATGATCACCATATAAAATAGCACACCTTCCAAGTTAATGATATGGTCTTGTTATACGATAACAAATTTACAAAATTATCATGGAATTTTCAAATGCATTGGCTGGGACCCTATGTCATATAACAAATTATAGATCGTGGTGTAGTTTAGCTCGCGAAGCGGAACGGGGAATTGTTTCTAGGAAAAGTCAATGGAAATTGACTGAAGCTATACAGGGGTGATCCAACCCCTACACAATGACTATATGATGGCAGGATAATCTTAGTACTCTAGGAAGCAGCAAGGAAGTATGGGACTATAAACTAAACTGCCCAAAAGTGGGATAAACGAAGTAAGAGGGTTGTGCACTAGATGATAGTAAGGTGCAGATGGGAGCTGTGCCAAGGAAGTTGCACCACAATGATGGGTGTCATGTGGCCTGGCCAAAAAATAAGCATTGGAAGCACTGTAGATGATTGGCTGGAAAAATTTTCATTGAAAGCAGAAGGGAAGATGCATTTATGTTGCATATCTTTGGAAATATGCTGCCAAAGATGAATTCATGATCAGAAATTGGAGGGAACAGTTGGATTCAAATTCAAAAACATCTATAAATATAGCCTGTTGCTACACATTCAAACACTTTTCTTCCTGACAGTTTTTATTGATATTTTTCACCTTGTCATGTTCTAAGTGTAGAGCTGTATGTCTAAGCCTGATTGGGAAGATCTCTTTTTGTGACTAGGGTTTCCTAACGTACCTAAATTTCTCCGAGAACATTTTGTGGCCAACATTACTCCAAATCCTATTTTGGGAAGTTCTAGTGTCTATGGATAAACGCCTAAACCCCTAGGCTAGTATCTAAGTCTAGAACAACAGTGCAAAGCATTCCCTACCTTTTCTATAATGAATAGATTAAATAAGATAGTAAAGAAGCATACCTGAAGCTTTTTCTTACTCCTTATCTCCCTTGACCAATTTTGTCACTCCTTTCCATAATTAATCTTCTTGAAAAGTGCCTACACACAGACCAAAGACAAATACCGATCAAGGCATATGATAATGATCTATTGATTAAACAAAAAATGGAATCAAGTGCATAATACACACATGAAAGTATCAATAAAAAATACAAACATATGGAAAAATATTTGAAAAATTTATTAGTAAAAGGAAGAGTTACAACCCAATTTGCTTGATTCAGTGCCACTACTCCATTTCAATCCCATCCTCTCCTCATAATAAGCAAGACATTTTGGCATCATTACAATACTTGAAACCAACTCAAGTCTCATACTAATAGCATATCCCTATAATTCAATGATCTCTAGCCCCTGATCACTTAGATGAGTGGTATTTTTATAGGTGAATGAAGGAAGTTATGCCATAAAAGGTGACAATGAATACCCTCCAAAACTTAGGATTTAGTTCCATGGAGGAAGGGATAAAGGGATTGATGTTCCTTAACTTCCTCCCTCATCCAATTTCGAGCCCAAACGAGTGGATAGCCTTGGGAAACTTCTAGAAGCATCCTATGGATCAGAATATTCCAAACCCCAATGCATATTTCACTCAAATTCATCTAGCGCAGGATAAAGAGGGCTCAAGTACACTGTAATGCACCTTGGCAGTGTATTGGGTTGCATTGCAGTGCACCCTTATAAAGGCTTGCCTGTGGTGATCTTCTTAGACGTAGGTTTTGGATGATTTCAATCATGGAATCTCTTGGGAAGGAGGCATTCTGATGGTTGAATTCATTAGGGCATGTAACAACTGAATTATGGTTTTATGGGCCCTAATAGTATTGATCTGTAAGTCGGGGTTGATGTGCCCAAATGGATCTATAATAATTGCCCCCTAAAGCATGAAGTCATAAATATGTATGTCGAGTGAAATACTTTACTATGTGGAGAGGAGGTTTCGAAGTGGAAGGTGACATGCATCAATTACAATACATATATCATGATAACTTGATTTTTCTCAGGAACTTGCTGAGGGAAGGCATACCCATGCTCAACTTATAAAATTTCATTACATGTACAAATATAGTCATCTACAGATATAGACCCATGAATGGGTGACCAAGAATGTACGGCCATTGTACATTTGATTTAGTACTCCTGAAAATAACATAGTCTGGATCGATGCCACTAGATCTGGGGTCTTCAATCTCATTCAATTTTTCAATCAAGTGCAAGTCTAACCATGTGAATAGATGACCTGGAGTCGAACATGGGAATACATCGTCTGATTACCAGCTAATGACGTAAGTTGTTAACAGATGCGAGAGGAATCACTGATAATGATAATGATGCTCAAGGTACTATAGTACATTTCACATGGTTTGAATAAATGATTTTATGTCGAACACCATAAAAAGTCTTTCGGTCGAAGGCCAATGATGTCAATGTATTACCGAAAGAGAGAAACCTACCGTTGATGTATACAATCTTCAAGGTACTGAAGGGGTTTTTCTAAGTCAACTTCTTAGATAACTTGTTGATGTCAACAAGAAGTGACTCGTTGTAGGAGGGCCTTGATGTATCCAGCATAAATGACACGAAATGAGGTAAATGATTTTGGAGATGAAAATCGACTGACCAGAGAAGGTTCAGAAATGGCAGTCACGAAACTAAAAGTTTATGAGTATTGCAACTGAATGACTTCTCTTGAACATATTAGCGACAATGAATGAATTGGCAGCATTAACCTAAAACCAAAGTAAAGGATGGTGTGATAGACCATAATGTGATAACCATCAAGCAGATAACCCAACCCAAATAGTCTGAATGCGTTGGCAGCATTGACACAAAACAAAAGTGATGGATGATATGATAGACCATGAGTATGATAACCGTTAATCATATAACCCAACCCAAAAAATCATAGTGATGAAGTGAAAGTGTTGTGTTCAAGAGCAACTTGCTACCATAAAGTGTTCTCGCCTTTTCCCATTTTCCCCAGTCATTTCTAACTAGTATCTCTTTATTTTTATCAAGCTTGAGGAGGATAACATATGCTTGTTGTATAATTCCACCCTTCAGGTGAATCCATTGGTATTTGATGCTTTAATGAGTCTAGCGAAGGTGAAACTTGGTCTTGTCTAGATGGACAACTTTGTTGCTATTTTATGGTTTTTAATGAGTTTAATGACAAAGATAACTTGGTCCTTTCCATGTTTAGAGAGTTTGAAAAGGTAGAGAAAGAGAACTCCACAAGTTATTTTTCGTACATTAACCTCTCAAGTCCAGAAAAGCGTAAAATAATACAAGAGAGGTATTGTTTCCAATCCTTTAACAAACTGGAAAAGACAAGCACTCGAAAATATTTTCATGTTTAGAGAGTCTGAAAAGAGCTTAAAGAGGACTCCATTTTGAGGAATGAGTGGTGTCTAAAATAGCAACTAGTTCCAATGATGTTGGAGCTTCTCAAAACATGTTGATTTATGTGAAGAGGCTGGCTAATAAGACCACTCATTGCAACTGTTGCTCAGAAAGGGTAAAACAACCTAGTGAAAGTGTATGATCGACCACAAGGATGGTGGCGATGGGATGAAAACAACCAAGGATCATCTTGCAACGAAAGGCTGATAAAATGGCAATCATGAGGGTTAAAAATGGAAATGGCTTCATCTTTACACATGCTTGAACCATATGGAACTATGCTTGGATTCCATTTCATGTTTACACAATCTTGAAATGAAAAACTATGCTTGAGATTGGTTTACATGCCCCTAGCATGATGAAAGGGAGAGTCTTCTGTAACCAGATGGAAGTTGCTGCGGTGAAGCAGGTCGGTTATCCAACACGTTTTTGGCTTCATCGAAATAGGGACAAAGGTGAATGGGGTGATTCCCTTCACATAACCTACAGGGAAACTTAACTTTACCACTAGGTGAATGCCCTCCCTAAGCTTCATTACATTCACCTAAGAAGACTATTGGCACCTATCAGGTGGATGGAATGAAGGTTCATATATGAGATCAAGTGAAAGACTTCACTAGGATTTTACAAGATCTACTCAAAGACTCGACTTGAAACTTTGCTCCAGGGGTCCTTGTTTAATTTTTTAAGAACCTTGACACAAGACACGGAACTCTGCTCATACCCTTTGTTTCATTTTTTAACGAGCTTGACATAAAACCAGGAGTTATCCTCATATCCTTGGTTTCATTTTTTAAAAAGGTTGACACGAGACAAGGAGCTATCCTCATGGGAGTTGTTTCATTTTTTAATGAGGTTTACATAGTAAAAGAACTATCCTCATAGACCCTTGTTTCATTTTTTAATGAGGTTGACACAAGACAAGTAACTATCCTCCTGAGAGCTATTTCATTTTTTAATGAGGTTGACATAATAAGAACTATCCTCATATTTTTTGTTTCATTTTTTAACGAGGTTGACACAAGACAAGGAATTGTCCTCGTATTCCATGGTTTCATTTTTTAACATGGTTGACACAAGACAAGGAATTATCCTCATACTCCTAGGTTTCATTTTTTAATGAGGTTGACATAAGACAAGGAAATGTCCTTATGGGCTTGTTTCATTTTTTTAACGAGGTTGACACAGTAAAAGAACTATCCTCATACCCTTGGTTTCATTTTTTAATGAGGTTGACACAAGACAAGGAACAATCCTCGTATTCTTTGTTTCTTAACTAGTAAGAAGTCATGAAGGAGAGATCTGTTTCCAATGCCCCTAGTACATGATGTACATCGTCATTGAATTAATCATTAGTTGATGTAGGTATGGAATGGGTTGCCACATAATTAAACTGTGGCACAGATGATGCCACTGGTACAAAAGGACCATTTACGGAAGATGGTTGAGTGGAAGCCATATTTAGACTGGGAAATGAAAGTTGGTCAACAATGACAATTCTGCCTTCATGTGGGAAATAAATCACTCAAAAGAGTGTTGAAACAATAGCTCCCATGTCATAAACATAGTTGTGCCTTAGAAGTAAATTGTAATCTAAAGGGCTTGGGACTTCTATCACATTTAGGTAAACAATTTGTCCTCCCAAAGTAATAGGAAACTGAGGGAGGATCCCTAATGGTTGATTGGTTCCTTTGTTAAAAGCCAACAAATTCCCAGTCACTAGCACAAGTGGTGCTGAACCGAGCACTTGCCAAGTGGTTGAGAAAAGGATGCTCACTGATGCACCTTCATCTATAATAGTGCCAGATACAATCATATTACAAACATGTACTATGATTTGGAAAGGAACATAAGAGGGAAGGAAGAATCCTGCCAGTCGATTCCAATCAAAGGAAGTGACTAGACTACTTGGAGGGGGTCCCATAAGAACAGGAATATTAACCCCTTGAGTTACGAGAATGGGAGGATTTTTCTCTTGTCTTGATGGAATATGAGGACTGCCACCAAGCTCGTTAGAAACTGAAGAATCAAAAACAATTTGAGTGGTATCATACTCACTCTCTTCAGGAAAGGTACAATTAGCTGAAGGTGAAATCAAGTCAACTATTACCTCGATCTGTTGATTTGAGTTGAGTATAGACTAATAGGATTCACTTTCAGAAAGAGTGGGTTTGAACGATGGTTGATTTTGGTCATTCAATTCATCAACTAGAGAAGGATTTAGGGAGAGTTTCTTGTAACTAGATGGAAGTTGATGCGGTGAAGCAGGATGGTTATCCAACATTTTTTTAGCTTCATCAAAATAGGAAAAAAGGTGAATGGGGTGATTCCCTTCACATAACCTACATGGAAACTTAACTTTACCCTTGTTTCCATGAAATTTACCACCACGAGTTGATGGTGTGTCATTAGCATGATCTACAGAAGTTGATGACACAGGAGGATGTTAATGGGAAGACCATTCTTCTAAGATCTGAGGAATATCATGACAATTTCGAAGAAGATGGTATCCCTCACAAAGTTTACACGGATAACAAACTTTGTGAGGCTTGATGGACGATTTCTCATCAGATGTTGCATTCAAAGCAATGGTTGCTTGCTTGCCCCTCTGGTGAATTTTATTCTTCTTCCTCTTCTTCCCTTTCTTTTTCTTCTTAGCCACCTGGTTACTAGTACCAATACTTTCACCAAGAGAAGAGGAGGAAGGGGAGGAAGAAACAACTGAGGAAGAAGGAAAAGGTTCAACTTTAAGATCAACTAGAGGTTGATTTTGTGCCATTGGAGGTGTACTAAATTGCAGAGAAATCACAACATTTTGAACCAAGGAGGTTGAAAACAACCATACTAGCAAGCCAATGGTAAATCCTCGAAGGGGCAATGTAGCCATATTCAAAGCACCAATAATTCCGAAAGGAGGAAAAGGTCTAGGATTCCCATCAAAAGGAATTCCTTGATCAGTGGACTCTGGATTTGTCGCCATATGTTTCAACCTAAGATCAACTAAGGAGTGAGTGTGGATGATGTTATCTTGGGTCAATTAAATTTATTTTAATCAAATTAACATAATAAAACAAAAGAGGGATAATCTAGGCAAAAGGTTTACCAAGCAACTGTGAACTGCAGAATACCTCCTGGCAAACCAAGAAGTACTGGCATGCAATCTCCCTGAATGATGTGTTCAGTGTATCACATTTTACAAGGCAACAAACTTGGTTACTTAAGGATGGATTTTAACCTAGAGTTTTCCTCCCATATATACCCGAAGGTATGATGAGGCCCAATTAGTATAGGCGTTGTCTAATGAAAAACCACACAGTGAGAGCATTCACATATACCTTACATACTGTAACAGAGCCCTATATACCTGAAGGTACGTGGGAAAGCTATGATATACTCACATACATGGAATGAGGTATCAAATTTGGGATGTATTTCAGACACGTTAGTGATAGTTGCTTTGTTTTACGATGCCGAAACACGTCTCTAGCCTAGACCTCTAAATGTTTTTCGCTAAGTGGGAATGCTCCATTAGGCAAATTCAGATAAATTTTAATTTGAAATTCTTTAGAATTTTCCTTTCAAGGTTCACCATGTGATGTATGTTTGCAATTCCTAGAATGCAACTAATATGATAAGCATTTTTTCCATTCAATTTAACAATGAAAACCCTTAGCTAGTAGGGATAGAGAAATCAGATCTTTGACAAAGAGTAAAGAGCACATCTAATGCAATTTCCCTAGCTATTCCTTTCAAGCATTTACAAACTTTTTCAATGCAACATGCATGTATTTCTTTTTGATTTCCCTCAATGTGAATTAACAAAAAGGAAAACTAATGCACAATTGATCAATAAACTCCTTTCATAAAAATCACGATTTTGCGACATTTTTTTTCAAGGAAAGGAAGAGTTTACGACACTTTCATTTTCAAAGAAATGAGGATATATGACACTTCCAACAAAAATACTAATCATATGCACCGATCAATCAATTGATCTTTCATGAGTGAAGACTTTACGACAATTCACTTTTCAAAGGAAAAGACGATTTTACAACACTTTCTTTCAACAAAGATCAATCAACCAAAAAGCTAACTTTCGACTATAGATTGAAAATGACAAAGTAAATGGATAAGAAAAATTTATCAATCCTATTCTAAGGAGGGCCATATAAGGAGATGAAAAAACTATTTTCAGAGAAAAGATATCATTGACATTCAACAAATCATTCAAATAGGAGAAAATTGGCAAAAAACTTCAGCTCCTAGATGGGAAACTTACCCTCAAGTGATCAACGTAGGCTGCAATGAGAAACAATGCGCTTCAATGCACTGGCTCTATGCTGGAAGTGCATTGTAGTGCATTGTATCCTTTACTAGGTTGCGCTGGTGACAGTAAGCCATTTTGGAAGGAAATTTGACACAGTTTTGACTCAATTTTCAATGAAATAAGACTAAAATTGAATCAACGACCATAAGTACAATATGTAAAAATATCTTATGAGGCTGATAAGCCACTAATATGGATAATCGATCCCTAGTAGAGTTGCCATTTTTTTTTGGGAAGTTTTAATGTCTACGGATAAATGCTTAAACCCCTAGACTAGTAGCTAAGTCTAGAACAACAGTGCAAAGCATTCTATACTTTTTGTATAACCAATAGATTAAATAAGATAGCAAAGAAGCCTACTTGAAGCTTTCGCTTACTCCTTATCTCCCTTGACCAATTTTTTCGCTCCTTTCCATAATTAGTCCACTTGAAAAGTACCTGCACACAGAAAAAAGACAAATACCGATCAAAGCATATGATAATGATCTATTGTTTAAACATAAAATGGAATCAAGTGCATAATACACATATGAAAGAATCAATAAACAATATGAACATATGGAAAAAGCTTTGAACTCTTTATTAGTAAGAGGAAGACTTACAAACCAATTTGCTTGATTCAGTGCCACTCCTCTAGTTCAATCCCATCCTCTCCTCATAAAAAGCAAGACATTTTGACATCACTACAATACTTGAAACCAATTAAAGTATCATACTAATAACATGTCCCTATAATTCAATGATTTCCAGCCCCTGATCACTTAGATGAGTGGTCTTTTTATAGGTGAATGAAGGAGGTTATGCCATAAATGGTGACAATGAATGCCCTCCCAAACTTAGGATTTAGTTCCATGGACGAAGGGATAAAGGGATTGATGTTCCTTAACTTCCTCCCTCATCCAATTTTGAGCCTAAAAGAGTGGATAGACCTGGGAAACTTCTAGAAGCATCCTATGGATAAGAATATTCCAAACAACATTGCATATTTCACTCAAATTTGTCCAGCGTAGGCCAAAGAGGGCTCAAGTGCGCTGCAATCCACCCTGGCAGTGTACTGGATTGCACTGCAGCGCGCCCTGATAAAGACTTGCCTGCATTGATCTTCTTAGAGGTAGTTTTTGGATGATTTCAATCATCGAATCCCTTGGGAAGGAGGCATTTTGATGGTTGAGTTCATTAGGGCATCTAACAACTAAATTAGGGTTTGATGGGCCCTAATAGTACTGATCTGTAAGTCGGGGTCGATGTGCCCAAATGGATCTATAATAGTTTCCCAATAAAGCATTAAGTCGTAAATATGTATGTTGAGTGAAATACTTTACTATGTGGAGAGGAGGTTTCGAAGTGGAAGGTGATCTGTATCGATTACAATACATATATCGTGATAATTTGATTTTTGCTCATGAACTTGCTAAGGGAAGGCATACCCATGCTCAGCTTATAAACTTTCATTACATGTACAAATATAGTCGTCTATAGATATAGACCCATGAATGGATGACCATGAATGTAAGGCCATTATACATTTGATTTAGTACTCCTAAAAATATCGCAACCCAGATGGATGAAACTAGATTGGGGGTCTTCAATCTCGTTTAATCTTTTGCTCAAGTATAAGTCCAACCATGTGAATAGATGATCTGAACTCAAACATCAGAAGACATCGTCTGATTACTAGCCAATGATGTAAGTTATTAATAGATGCGACAGGAATCACCAATAATGATAATTACCCTCAAGGTACTATAGTACATTTTGCATGGTGTGAATAAATGATTTGATGTCAAACACCATACAAAGTCTTTCGGTTGAAGGCCAGTCATGTCAACCTATCATTAGAAGTGAGAAACTAGCCATTGATGTATGCAAGCCTCAAGGTATTGAAGGGTTGTTTCTAAGTCAACTTCTTGGATAATTTACTGATGTCGACAAGAAGCGACTCGTCATAGGAGGGACTTGATGTATCTGACATCAATGACACGAAATGAGGTAAATGATTTGGGAGATGAAAATCGAATGATGAGAGAAGGTTCAGGAATGGCAGTCATGAAAATGAAGGTTTATGAGTATTGCAACTGAATGACTTCTTTTGAACATATCAGCAACACTGAATGAATTAGCAACATTCGCCCAAAACCAAAGTAATGGATGGTGTGATAGACCATAGTGTGATAAACATTAAGCAGATAACCCAACCCAAATAGTCTAAATGAATTGGTAGCATTGGCCCAAAAAAAAAGTGATGGATGGTATGATAGACCATGAGTATGATAACCATCAAGCAGATAACCCAACCCAAAAAGTCATAGTGATGAAGTGAAAGTGTCATGTTCAAGAGTGACTTGCTACCATAAAGTATTCTCCCCTTTTCCCCATTTTCCCCAGTCATTGCTGACTAGTACCTCTTTATTTTTATCAAGCTTGAGGAGGACAACATATGCTTGTTGTATAATTCCACCCTTTGGGTGAATGCATAGCTATTTGATGCTTTAACGAGTCTAGCGAAGGTGAAACTCGGTCTTGTCTAGCTGGACTTGTTTGTCACTATTTGATGTTTTTAACGACTTTAATGACAAAGATAACTCAGTCCTTTTCATGTTTAGATAGTTTGAAAAGGTACAAAAGAAAACTCCACAAGTTATTTTTCATAAATTAATCTCTCAAGTCCGAAAAAGCATAAAATAATACAAGAGATATATCGTTTCTAATCCTTTAACAAGCTGGAAAGGACAAGTGCTTGGCAATCTTTCCGTGTTTAGAGAGTCTGAAAAGAGCTTAAAGTGGACTCCATTTTGAGGAATGAGTGGTGTCTAGGATAGCAACTAGTTCTGGTGATGTTGGAACTTCTCAAAACATGTTGATTTATGTGAAAAGGCTAGCTGATAAGACCACTCATTGCAACTGTTCCTCACAAAGGGTAAAACAACCAAGTGAAAGCGTATGATCAGCCATAGGGATGGTAGTGATGGGATGAAAGCAACCAAGGCTAATCTGATAAAAAAAGGATGAAAAAATGGCAATCACGAGGGTTAAAAATGGAAGTGGGTTAATTTTTACACAAGGGAGAGTCTCCTGTAACTCAATGGAAGTCGCTGTGGTGAAGTAGGACAATTATCCAACACCTTTTTTGGCTTCGTCCAGATAGGGACAAAGGTGAAAGGGGTGATTCCCTTCCCATAACATACAAGGAAACTTAGCTTTACCAGTAGGTGCATGCCCCCCCAAGCTTCATTACATTCACCTAAGAAGACTACTGGTAGCTATCGTGTGGATGGAATGAAGGTTCATATACGATATCAAGTGAATGACTTGACTGGGATTTTATGAGATCTACTCAAAGACTCGACTTGGAACTTTGCTCCAGGGGTCCTTGTTTCAATTTTTAATAATCTAGACACAAGGCAAGGAACTCTGCTCATACCCTTTGTTTCATTTTTTAACGAGCTTGACATAAAACCAAGAACTATCTTCATACCCTTGGTTTCATTTTTTAACGAGGTTGAAAGAAGACAAGGAACTATCCTCATGGGAGTTGTTTCATTTTTTTAATGAGGTTGACATAGTAAAAGAACTATCCTCGTAGACCCTTGTTTCATTTTTTAATGAGGTTGACACAAGACAAGGAACTATCCTCCTAAGAGTTGTTTCATTTTTTAGTGAGGTTGACACAGTAAGAACTATCATCATATTCTTTGTTTCATTTTTTAACGAGGTTGACACAAGACAAGGAACTGTCCTCATATTCCTTGGTTTCATTTTTTAACGAGGTTGACACAAGACAATGAAATGTCCTCGTATTCCTTAGTTTCATTTTTTAATGAGGTTGACACAAGACAAGGAACTATCCTCATACTCCTAGGTTTCATTTTTTAAGGAGGTTGACATAAGACAAGGAACTATCCTCATGGGCCTATTTCATTTTTTTAACGAGGTTGACACAGTAAAAGAACTATCCTCATACCCTTGGTTTCATTTTTTAACGAGGTTGACACAAGACAAGGAACTATCCCCATATTCTTTGTTTCATAACTAATAAGAAGTCATGAAGGAGAGATTTGGTTCCAATGCCCCCAGTACATGATGTTCAACGTCACTGAATTGTTCCCTAGTTGATGTAGGTATGGAACGGATTGCAACATAATTAACCCATGGCAAGGATGATACCATTGGTACAAAAGGACCATTTAGGGAGGATGGTTGACTGGAAGCCATATTTGGACCGGGAAATGAAAGCTAGTTAATGGTGACAATTTTGCCTTCATGTAGGAAACAAATCACTCAAAAGAGTGTTGAAACAATAGCTCCCATGTCATAAACATAGTTGCGCCCTAGAATTAAATTGTAATCTAAAGCGCTTGGGACTACCATCACGTTCATATAAATGATTTTCCTCCCAAAGTAATAGGCAACTGAGGGAGGATCCCTAATGGTTGACTAGTTCCTCTGTTAAAAGCCAACAGATTCTGGGTAACTAGCACAATCAGTAACAAACTGAGTGCTTGCCAAGTAGTTGAGGAAAGGATGCTCACGAATGCACCTTCATGTATAATAGTGCCAGATACAATCATATTACAAAATTCTACTATGATCTGCAAAGGCACATAAGAAGGAAGATGGAATCCTACCAGTCGATTCCAATCAAAGGAAGTGACCAAACTACTTGGAGGGGATCCCGTGAAAATGGGAATATTAGCCCCTTGAGTTACGAGAACGGGAGGATTTTCCTCCTGTATTGATGGAATAGGAGGACTACCCGCAAGCTCATTAGAATCTGAAGAAACAAAAGGAACTTGAGTGGTATCATGTTCACTCTCTTCGAGAAAGGTACGATTAGCTGAAGGTGAAATCGAGTCAACTGTTACCTCGACCTGTTGATTTGAGTTTGGTATAGACCCATAGTATTCACTTTCAGAGAGAGTGGGTTTTGTTGACCATTTATTTTGGTCAGTCAATTCATCAACAAGAGAAGGATTTAGGGAGAGTTTCCTGTAACTAGATGGGA
Source organism: Pinus taeda (assembly GCA_000404065.3). Taxonomy (NCBI): domain Eukaryota; kingdom Viridiplantae; phylum Streptophyta; class Pinopsida; order Pinales; family Pinaceae; genus Pinus; species Pinus taeda. Next base: position 57,979 of record APFE030140448.1, read on the forward strand.
GTCATTGCGGTGAACCAGGATGGTTATCCAACACCTTTTTGGCTTCATCCAGATAGGGACAAAGTTGAATGGAGTGATTCCCTTCACATAACCTACATGGAAACTTAACTTTACCCTTCTTTCCATGAACTTTAATACCACTAGTTGATGGTGTGTCACAAGCATGATCTCCAAAACATGATGACGTAGGAGGATGTGAATGGGAAGACCATTCTTCTAAGATCTGAGGAATATCAGGACATTTTCGAAGAAGATGGTCTCCCACACAAATTTTGCATGGATATCGAACTTTGTGAGGCTTGATGGATGGTTTGTCATCAAATGTTGCATTCAAAGAAATGGTTTCTTGGTTGCCCCTCTGGTGAATTTGCTTCTTCTTCTTCTTAGCCACCTGGTTACTAGTACCAATACTTTCACCAGGCGAAGAGGAAGAATGGGAGGAAGAAACAATTGAGGATGAAGGCAATGGGTCAACTTTAGGATCAATTGGAGGTTGATTTTTTCCAGTTGGAGGTGTACTCAATTGCGGAGAAATCACGACATTTTGAAGCAAGGAGGTTGAAAAAAACCATAATAGCAAGCCAATGGTAAATCCTGGAAGGGGAATTGTAGCCATTTACAGAGCACCAATATTTCCAAAAGGTGGAAAAGGACTAGGATTCCCATCAAAAGGAATTCCTTGATCAATGGACTCCAGATTTGTCGACATATGTTTCAACATAAGATCAACTAAGGAGTGAGCGTGGAGGATGTTATCCACTGTCAGTTAAATTTATTTTAATCAAAGTAACATAACAAAACAAAAGAGGGATAATCTAGGCAAAAGGTTTACCAAGCACTTGTGAACTACAAAATACCTCCTAGCAAACCAAGAAGTACGGACATGCAATCTCGTCGAATGCTATGGTCAGTGTATCACAGTTTACAAGGCGACTGACTCGGTTACTTAAGGATGGATTGCAACCTAGAGTTGTCCTCCCATATATACCCAAAGGTACGTGGAGGCCCAATTTGTATAAGTGTTGTCTAATGCAAAACTGCACAGTGAGAGCATTCTGATATACTTTACGCACTGTAACACCACCCTATATACCTAAAGGTACGTGGACGAGCTACAATATAGTCATGTACATGGAATGAAGTATACCACTCGAGATGTACTGCATACAAGTTAGTGACAACTGCTTTGTTTTATAAAGCCGCAACATGTCTCTAGCCTAGACCTCTAAATCGTTTTCATTAAGTGACAATGCTCCATTAGGTAAATTCAGATAAATTTTAAGTTGATCTTCTTTAGAATTTTCCTTTCAAGGTTCACCATGTGATGTATGTTTGTAATTCCTAAAATGCAACTAATATGATAAGCATTCTTTCCATTCAATTTAACAGTGAAAATCCTTAGCTAGTAGGGATAGATCAATCAGATTTTTGACAAAGAGAAAAGAGCACATCTAATGCAATTTCCCTAGCTATTACTTTCAAGCATTCACAAACTTTTTCAATGCAACATGCATGTATTTCTTTTGAATTTCCCTTAATGTGATTGAACAAAACGGAAAAGTAATGCACAATCGATCAATAAACTCTTTCCATGAAAATGACGATTTTGCAACAATTTCCTTTCAAGGAAAGGAAGACTTTATGACAATTCAATTTTCGAAGGAAAAGACGATTTTATGACACTTTTTTTCGACTAAGATCAATCGACTAAAAATATAACTTTCGACTATAGATTGAAAATGAAACAATAAATTCATAAGAAACATTTATCAATCCTAGTGCAAGTTGGCCCAGATAAGGAGATGAAAAACTATTTTTAGACACAAGACATCATTGACATTCATCAAATCATTCAAACATGAGAAAATTTTCAAAAAACTTTAGCTCCTAGATGGGAAACTGACCCTCAAGGGATCAACGCAATCTGCAGTGAGAGACAGTGCACTTCAGTGCACTGGCTCTATGCGGGATGTGTGTTGCAGTGCACTGTGTCCTTCACTGCGCTGCACTAGTGAGAGTAAACCATTTTTGAAGGAAATTTGACACAGTTTTGACTCAATTTTCGATGAAGTAAGACTGAAATTCAATCAACGACCACAAGTACAGTATGTAAAAATATCTTAAGAGGCTGATAAGCTACTGAGATGGATAATCAATCCCCAGCAGAGTCGCCAATTTGTTTTGTGAAGTTTTATTGTCTATAGATAAACGCCTAAACCCCTAGACTAGTAGCTAAGTCTAGAACAATAGTGCAAAGAATTCTCTACTTTTTCTATAACCAATAGATTAAATAAGGCAGTAAATAAGCCTACCTGAATTTTTTCACTTACTCCTTATCTCCCTTGACCAATTCTATTTCTCCTTTCTATACTTAATCCACTTGAAAAATACCTGCACACAGACAAAAGACAAATACCAATCAAAGCATATGATAATGATCTATTAATTGAACATAAAATGGAATCAAGTGCATAATACACATATGAAAGCATCAATAAATAGTACAAACATATGGAAAAGGATTTGAACACTTTATTAGTAAAATGAAGCGTTACAACCCAATTTTCTTGATTCAGTGCCACTCCTCTAGGTCAATCCCATTCTCTCCTCATAACAATCTAGACATTTTGACATCATTACAATACTTGAAACCAACTCAAGTCTCATACTAATAGCATCTCCCTATAATTCAATGATTTCCAACACCTGATCACTTAGATGAGTGGTATTTTTATAGGTGAATGAAGGAAATTATGCCATAAATGGTGACAATGAATGCCCTCCCAAACTTATGATTTAGATCCATGGAGGAAGGGATAAAGGGATTGATGTTCCTTAGCTTCCTCCCTCATCCAATTTCGAGCCCAAAGGAGTGGACAACCTTGGAAAACTTCTAGAAGCATCCTATGGATAAGAATATTCCAAACACCAATGCATATTTCTCTCAAATTCACCCAGAATAGGCAAAAGAGGGCTCAAGTGCACTGCAATGCACCCTAGAAGTGTACTGGGTTGCACTATAGTGCACCTTGTTAAAGGCTTGCTCGTGTTGATCTTCTCAGAGGCAGTTTTTGGATGATTTCAATCATGGAATCTCTTAGGAAGGAGGGATTCCGATGGTTGAATTCATTAGGGAATGTAACAACTAAATTATGGTTTCATGGGCCCTAATAGTACTGATCTGTAAGTCAGGGTTGATGTTCCCAAATGGATCTATAAGAACTCCCCCTCACACAGAAGCAACACCATCTGTCCCTGTAGGATTTCTAACTACTGTGCCCAGGTCTCCTAGACCTAAGCCTTTTGTATCGCAACCTTTTGTGTCCAAGGAGACAGATAAGAAGTAGAAGAAGCCTTATTAGGTCTTGGTGAGGGAGTTTCCATGGGAAAACCCCATGAAAGTCTACTAGAAGGGGAAGATGGGTAGGTCACAGCAGCCGACAAAGCTTAGGGATTTGAGTGAAGAAGAAATGTGCAATGGCACCAAGAATATTGAAGTTAAGGAGGGCGAGACAATGACTCATTTAATGAAGTATATCCCACCATGCAAGGCCACAACCAAAGTGCCTAAAGACCCTGACAATGCAAAATTCATGGTGACTACACCACTATTTCCAAAGAAGGTGGTGTTTGAGGGAGCTTTGTTGGTCCACATACCGACCCTAAAAATGGAGGACTAAGACTGAGGGGATGGTGTTGGCACAAACCAAATACTTGTCCAAGGTATATTATGAAGAATCAGATGTTACACAGTTGGAGCTGATGAAGTGGGTCACTGGCGTTAGGGCCATGGGGCTCCTGAACATGCTTTTTGTGTCTCATTTGAGTCATATGAAGATGAATAACATTTGTGTACAAAAATTTCTAACATTAGTGCACGATGCATGTAGCTAGCTGGGAGGACCCATCCCAATCATGGACATGTTGATTCATAGGATCACCTTGCTGCCATATCAAGGCATAGATATGACAGAAGCATTTAGAGGGAAAACGCAGGAGAAGAAAATCATGGACCAGATGAATAGCGAGTTTTCCTCATAAAGAAGTCGCATGTATATTCTATCCACTCTATCACGAATCCTGCGGTGCAATTTTTCATGTAGATATTGGTGTGGAAAATCATGCGTAAGTGTCGCATTGACCAAGTTCCACCACCATTCATCTCTTTGGCTACGCAGTGCACCAAAGGAGTATAGTACAAGTGGGCTCAATATTAATGTAAATAATTTTTATAGAACTGTAGGGATGCCCAAGATGAGGAAAAGGAGTTTCATTATGCCTGGTTGTTATTGCTGATAGCATTGGTGGCATGGAACACTCTAAAAGACAATTAGTTTCCTTCTCAAGAGACAGACCATTTGGAAGAAATGAAGTTCACATCACTCTGGGATACAAAGAACCCTACACAAGTCACTCAGGAAAAAATATTTTGGGTCTTATTTGAAATGGATTTGTAAATGGTGATTAGCCAGAGGCCGCAACTATCACCCACACTGTATGCCCAATATGAGCCCATCCCTTACTTTAAGGTAGATTTCCAAAACCTGCACGTTTGCACAAGGAGGGATCCCTCTAAGACATGGCATAAGTTTCCTTACTTGGTGGCTAAGGAAGACGTTGCAGAGAACGTGGAAAAGTGGCCACTTGAATGGCTAACCACATCAGATACAGGCGTAGGTACAAGCAAGGTTGCAAAGGATACCAATGCATAAATGACAACAACAGAGAAATAGAAGGAAGCCTAAAAGGTTTCCACCTCGGAGAAAGTTGCACAATGGAAAGAGGCTGCTGCTAAAGAAAATGAAGCAGTAGTAAAAGAGCCTAAGGATTAAGTCGGATGAGTCTGGTTCGAACTATAGTTATAGGTATTAGAGCTGCAATTGAAGCTGCAACATATGACTCCTCCATAGGTTCAAGAGTAGCATGGAGTTGCTACCAAAGAGGGCATGGCCACTTTAGAAAGGAAAGTCAAGGGATTTATTGAGCTATTTGAACATGCCATGGAGTTATGGAATTCATTGCAAGAGGACCCAACTCTGCAAAAGATTGGTGTGGACATGAGGGAAAAATAGAGGAAGTTCGATGAGATCTAATCAACTGCATGAACTCTAGCACCAGTACAATGGTTCACAAGGTTGCAAGAAGGAAAATTGCTACTGTTGGCATTATGATACATGTGTTTCCTTTGATGGAAACTCATTCAAATAACAGTTCATAGTGCAACAGGTTAACAACAAAGGATTATAGATCATACTCCAAATAATGAAGAAGGAGAGATATACGTAGGTTCACCTTTTCCATGTACCGTAAACACGCGGGTTAACAAAACAAAAGGAGCGTATAACACATACACAGACTTTCATAGGAGGAAAAGCGCATACATGTTGGAAAAATAAGTATTTGGTCCGAGGTATTTGGTCCAAGGTATTGACCCTAGGTATTTGGTCCAAGGTATTGGTCCTAAGTAGTTTTGGTCCAAGGTATTGAGGAAGGCCTAAGAGTATATAAGGAGGAGAAGATCATTAAACCAAGTGTGCAAGTTGAATATCTTATGAAGTATGCAAGTTATGGGCTTATGGTGCTTTGCTTGATATGAACTAAGGATGAACCTTAGTGGTTGATCAGGGATAAGATTTAATGATGGATCAAGATCTGAAGGCTTGAAATGAATTTTCATTATGTGGTTTGATCTTGTATTGTCTAGATCTGAATACTGATGCATGTTTTATTCTATAAATGTTATGATTTGGGTATGACTAAAGTCTAGAATAGCTGCAAAGTTACGAGTTAATATTTGCAGCTATGTATGCTGGTTGGCTTTGATAAAAGCGCATATACCCATTGGTTCAACACATCTAAGTAGTGTATACATCATGAAATATGATATTTGAAGTTGTTGTTGGATCTGGCTATTGTTGCAGAGTTATCGGTTTTTGTCTGTGTTATAGTGACTATGTTTTGATGACAATATTTTGAATGTTTAGATTGATTGATTATGATTTGCTTTAGTGACAATGGGATTTCAGTGATTCAGTTGTGGGTGATTCAAAGATTGATGATTGAGTTTCAATGATTGGTTGATGCAGATGTATTTGATAATTGTATTGTAGTGGTAATTGATTTTGAGCTTCAATGTTGTTGATGGGTCTAGTATGAAAATTGGATGAAACGTGGCCTCCAGATTGTGTTGTTGTGTTCCAGGAGTATCCAGTCTGAAAATTTATGAAACGTGGTCCCTGGAGGAAGAAAGAAATTCGTAGCCTTTTGTAGGTTGATGCCTACATACTAGTAAACATATTAGCTAGTACAACAGTTAGGGGGTAGTAGCTCCCTTCCAGAAGAAGATAGAGAATGAGAGAAGGTTGTAACCTTCTGTAGGTGGGTGCCTATGCACTAGTATGAGTCTGCACTAGTACAAGATTGTAAACATGTTTTTCTTATATTAAAAGAAGACAACAGTAGGTGATTTTTGTTCTTCATTGTGTTTCCACCTTAAATCTTGGTGTTCATGTGTGTTTCTTATGTGTGTTGGTTTGTTCTGATATTATTGCACATGGTTACTGTTTATATGGTTAATGAAGTATTGATACACTGATTAAAGATTAACATATGATGAATTAACTAAATCATAAGTTTGCTAGATATATGCTTGTTGCCTTAAATATAGTTGCGTGTACATGCGAGTTACCTTCATTAAAGTATCATATATAAATTTGAGTATGAAAGGAGAAAGATTATTGATTTGACTAATATTGATTCACCCCACCTCTCAGTATTATTTCCAATATCTGCATAATGAAATTGATGAGTTGCGTCACAAGGAAGAAATTCTTATTGCATGAACAAATCCTTGGATAGAGGATGCCAACCAGTTGACTCTATCAGTATAGAGTAAACCTAAGGGAATGCAACAGACTCAGTGGACCATGGGACTCGTGGTGGAAGGCCAAACTACTAAAAAATCGGTCGAGGAAGTGTAGTAGGCTGCTACGCAGGGAAAAATTGATCTATAGGTATTGAAGTTTGAGTTTTGTGAACTCCAAGTGAAGATCGAAGTGCTAGTTGAGTGACTCGAGGATGAGTTATGAAATTGTGTTGGGGGGCTATTGGGATAGAGTCCCCTGGGGTCAATTTTTGGTACATACCTTTTGTGTAATTGTAAAGTCTCCGCCATTTGTGGAAGCAGAGTGTGAAGGTAATAAGAGTCAAAGGGGCTTTAGTCCCTGAGGTTGTTAGGAGACAAGAAGTTTTGAGACCCGCCCATGGTCCATGGACCATGGTATTCTAAAAGCAAAGCATATGTACAGAAGGGTCATAGTGAGTCTAGGAGGTAACATATTGAAAGCAGATCATTGTATGAGTAAGTAAGCTAAGGCAGGAAAGTCTGTTTCCTATAATTAGGTGAAGGGGAAGGCTCCTACAACTGAGTGCGCAGAGATCTTCGTAAGTATACAGGCTTAGTGTGCGAGCCCCTGTAGCTGAGTGCGTAGGGAGGAAGAGTTTGTAATTGAAAGAATACATATAATAAAGACATTTTTCATCCATAAATTATGTATCTGTGTATCTATATTTACTTTTGTAGTTTCTGTATTTTTGCTCTGTATCTAAAATTATATGAATGAATGCTTATCTTATGCGTGAAAGTAGTAGATGAGTATGATTTATTGATGTTATGAATGTTTAAATACCTTCGCGAAGATATATATTTTGTTTATGTGAATTATTGTAATTATCTATGTCAGAAGGGTTAGGCTTCACTAAGGCACAACAAAGCCCTAGAAGCTGCATGAGCCCATCACATAAACCTTTGGATGCAAAAACCTAGTTTTGTCATCCCCCAATACTGCTTTGTGTGAGACTATAGCCTGCACTAAGTGGGTTGTTTCCGAAAGGGCCAATAGTTTAGGGTTTTTTTTTGTTGGCATAGATAACTTTGAACCTCAGTCAAGGCCCATCAAGCCAACACCCACTACAGATAAAGAATTTGATCTCTAGCCACTCGGAATTTGAGTGCACAAACAACACTATAGAGTATGAAGCACTCATCTTGGGCTTAGAAAAGTCCATTGACCTCAATAATTCTATCCTAAAAGTGGTAGGTGACTCAAAAATTGTTTTGCGGTAGGTACATAACACCATACGTTGTGTGTCACCTCATCTTAGAAGTTATCAACAAGAGGTATGGTGTCTTATTTCACATTTCCAAGATTTCAATATTATTTTTGTTCTAAGAATGTGTAACATAGTTGCGGATATTTTAACAAATTTTGCTGCTAGGTTGTCATCATTGAGGGATGGTGTTTATGTGGAAACTCTTTATAAGCCTTCCATCCCCAACAATATTCTTAATTTACACATTTTTGATTATGATGAAGAGACACTATGATTCATGGCTAATGTTGGTGTGTTCAAAGATGTAGCGATCGATGAGAACAGGCATGAAAAGGAATTACATGATGCAACTAGTGCAAGTAGAGGAAACCTCATCGCCAAGGGTGTGGTATCATTAGAGAAGTTGTATGACATGCATAATCACTTTTGGGTACTTTTTAATGCTAAGACCCATAGTCCCACACTATCGCATGAGAAAATTAACTTGGGAATAGAAAAATTTATAAAGTATGTCAATCTCAGTACTCGTTGTACACCATAAGAGCAACAAGCCTTCATTCACTTATTCAAGAAGTACCGAGATGTCTTCGCATGGACATATGACGAACTCAAGACATATGAGACATGAATCATTTAGGATGTGATACTAATAAAGGAAGGGGCCAAGCCATTCCAACATAACCTAAGGAAAGTACATCTAACAATTGATCCTCTTATTCAAAAAGAGTTGAGAAAATTGTTGGAAGCTTGGGTCTTATACAAAGTGCAGCACTTGACATAGGTGTAAAATTTGGTCCTGATGAGGAAGAAGTACGGGGAAGTCCACTTTTGTGTATATTTCTGAAATCTCGACCACACCTTTGACAAGGAAAATTATGTCGTGTCGTCCATGGACAAAATATTGGAAACAATATCAGGGTCTGTAATGTTTTCTCTCTGATATGGTTATTCCAGATATAACCAGGTTCTAGTTGCAAAGCACGAAAAACTTAAAACCACATTCTGAATGAAGTGGGGCACGTTCACATTTAGATGAATTCCATTTGGGCTAATCAACGCTGGTGTAAAATTCTAACATGTTATGGACAACGCTTTCCAAGGACTAATTGAGAAGAGCATAGTGGTTTATCTTGATGACGTGACAATGTTCTCCAAACAAAGGTCATATCACATATGTCATTTAAAGATTATTTTTGACTGATGTTGTAAGGATGAGATATCCTTCAGTACCAAAAGAAGTATTTTTGTAGTGTCCGGGGGTAATCTCTTGGGCCATTATTGCTAAGAGTGGGATTAAGCTAGACCTGGACAGGTTCAAGACAATCACACATACTCCCTTCCCATCAAATAAGAGGGCCATGCAGTCCTTCTTAGGGAAAAAATCAATTTCCTCCATAAGTTCAGCTTTGAAAATGCTGACGTTGTGTAGATTTTTCTTCCGGAACCATTGCATGCATAATTGTTTGAATCGACGTTTCGAGCCATCCACCATGGCTCATCATCAAGATAGATCAATAAGTATATAAGACAGATCTTGATGGAAAGAATAAATAGAGGTATGAGATAGTGATGGAACAGGAATGATGGTAGCCGACATGTCTTAGGGAAGGTTAATTAATAATTAATAATAAAACTTAATAATTGTTACAGTTACTAATTTTATTAGAATTAATTAAATTTTAAATTGAGATTGAAATAAGAGATAATAATTTTATTTTAATTTAATTTTAATTTTATTTAATATAATTTAGAATCTTATTAAGAATATTAATTTTTTTTAATAATATTAATATTAGTATTAATCGAAATTTTTAAAATTATTATGGATTTAAGATTAAAAATAAATCAAAATATAATTTTAATTAATTTAGAATTAATTTAAATTATACTTAGAATTTTATTAAGAATATTAATAAAAAAATTTAATTTAATAATATTTGTAGTATACCTAGGGGGATAATATGGGGTACAAAGGGAGTACCCAAGGGAATAATGTAATAATGGGATGGGCAATAGTAATAAATAAGGTGGTTAACCTGTATCATGTAAGGGACCACAAGTAGTTAGCAATAATGTAATAAGCCCATGGTATTAGATAGATGGTATTAAGGGAACCATGGTAATGACCCATGGTATTGTATGTATGAGGGCTATATAGAAGCTAGAGATTCCCCATTGAAGGTTGTCAAGGAATATTGTATAAACATGCATATGGCTTGTGGAGTGTTCTCCTTCCTTAAGGAGTGAATGTATGATGTTGCACTACTTTAAGGGTTTAATCAATAAATAAGAATTTCTATATATTCAAATCTTGTTATTTCTTGGGTTTATTTTCATTGTCTTATATTTTCATATAAGATCTATAACAAGTGGTATCAGAGCAATTTCTTGGGTGAAGTGAAGATTTTTTTTTTTTTTTTTTTTTTTTTTTTTTTTTTTTTTTTTCTTTTTGCAGGAATTTTTTTAGGCAACGAGTTTGCAGATTAGATTTATACATTTGGATGCAAAATCTACAGAATATAATTGTAGATATAGCTTTTTGGTGAAAAAATACCCGATTTGAAAAAACAAATCGATCGAATCGGATTTGGGATGAAGGAGATATTGTTGATTAAAAACTCAGTTGGGTTGCAGACATTTTTTCGGGTGGTGAGTTTGCAGATCAGAGTTGTATGTTTTGGTGAAAAATTCTCAAAACCAAATTGTAGGTCTAGATTTTTTGTGAAAAAATACCCAAGTTTAAAAAAAATGGCTAAATCGGAGTCCGGATGAGGGAGATATTGCTGATTTAAAAATTAGTTGGGTTGCAAACATTTTTCAGGGCGGCGAGTTTGTGGAGCAGATCTGTATGATTTGGTGCAAAATCTATAGAATATAATTATAGATATAGATTTTTTGTGAAAAAATACCCAAGTTCAAAAAAACATTAGTCAAATCGGAGTCCGAATTGGGGAGATATCGTTGATTTAAAATCAGCTCTTTTCTTAGAAATTTTTTCTGACAACGGGACAATTGCAGTGTGGACCTGAAATTCCAGTGCCTAGATTGAGATTTCTACAACATGAGAAGATGCAGAATGGTTGTTCCATTTCCGAAAACAGGTCATAATAGGGATTCTGAGCAATATTTATGGAATTGTGGCCATTTCAAATTTTCCCCATGTAAGTGATTTTTTTTCAAAACACTCTTCATGGCGATTCTTAATTTTACAGGGAAAGATAATGGCCCTACTATTGAAGAATTCATAGAAAGAGAAAATTCATTATGGCCAAAAAATTGGAAAAGATTCGTAGGGCTTAGTATAAAAGAAGAGGCTGCCATATGGTGGAACTCACTTGCAAATAAGGAGTTGTCCAAACTTTCAGATGAAGAATTAGAAAGAGTCATTTTAGACAAATGGTGTCATGTTAGAAAACAAGAGAATGAGACATGTAAGGGGTTATTTTATACTAGTGTCTCCTTCTTGCATGTTCATGGATTAATTCAGAAGGAGAAGATCGTTGTGTTTATAAATCCTAGTTGTAAGCATAATTTTATCAATGTTAATTTGGCAAAAATATTTCAAGTCTCACCGAAGCACGTGGACCACACATAGGTTAATAATGAGCAGGTGCAATTTTATAAAGATTTGAAGATTTTTATGGACAATTATGTATTACATTATGGTTTTTATGCTTCAGATATTGCTAATGAGGATGTTGTTTTGGGATACCCTTGGATGGAATCGGTGGGTATTGTAAATATTAATGTGCAGAAGAAATTCCTGAAGCTATGGTATTAAAAGAAGAAAAATATATTACAAGATATTTACAAGATATTTTAATAAACAGGTAGAGTACAATGAGGCTGAAGCAGAAGATGTTCCAGGGACTGACATATCAGATGATGAGCCATTGATGGTTGACAACCTAACACAAACATCAAACTAGGTACCAGAAAAACATAGAGAGTCCAAGGAGGCTAAAGCAGAAAATGTTACATCGGATAAGGTCTCAGTGGTTGAAGTAATATTGGAAGATAAGAAACAATAGTAGGCACCAAAACATGTACCAAATACCAATTAGGCTCCATTAGGTGGTGAATTAAAGAAAGATACATCGTTGGTTAACACTTCAGCATATCACCACCCAAATCACCCAGTAAGAAAACAACCAACTAGATGGCAAAGAATTAACCACAGGGACTACCCCTGCATGACAGATAGAGGGGCAACGATCCACCTACTACACATCATCATAGAAGAGTCATTAGGGTCAACCTCCATCTCAAGCGAACGAAGCACCAACTAGATCAAGAGCTCACCTTTCTCTGGGATGGCTAGATGCACGTGCATGGTACTAGTGGACTACTCTTTTGAGTAGATCCTATTATTTGTGTTCTTCTCATGTTTCGAAGATGAAACATGTTAAGGGGAGTGGAAAATAGTATACCTGGGGGGGATAATATGGGGTACAAAGAGAGGTACCCAAAGGAATAATTTAATTTTGGGATGGGCCATAGTAATAAATAAGGTGGTTAACCCGTATCATGTAAGAGACCACAAGTAGTTAGCAATAGTGTAATAAGCCCATGGTATTAAATAGATGGTATTGAGGGAACCATGGTAATGACCCATGGTATTGTATGTATGAGGTCTATATAGAAGCTAGAGACTCCCCATTGAGGGATGTCAAGGAATATTGTATGAAAAAGCATATGGCTTGTGGAGTGTTCTTCTTCCTTAAGGAGTGAATGTATGGTGTTGCCCTATCTTAAGGGTTTAATCAATAAAGAAGCATTTCTATATATTCAAATCTTGTTATTACTTGGGTTTATTTGCATTGTCTTATATTTTCATATCATAACTATAACAATATTATTAT
>APFE030140457.1:0-10692 GCA_000404065.3 Pinus taeda
AGTGAGGAGAGCTACATATAAGAGAAAAATGAGTGAATCCACTCTTCAAAATGATTCTATAGTTCCTTGTAAGTATCATAGTATGGACAATATAAATGGAAAGAACATTTCATGTTGATAGTTCATTATCAGGATATGCTCCTCCTCAACATAATCTTCTTGTTCGATGCTCTTCTGAAAATGTTCATAACATTGGGGAAACATATTGCAATTGGGAAGAACGACATATCGATATTGTGCATGCAAATGTCCACCCTAACCTTTCTGTGTGTCTAATTGTATGTTCTGATGGCCAAAGGTTGCGAAACATCCATGGTGGAGGTAATGATTACATTTTGTGTGATGATTTCGCTGATAGTTTACTTGGCTATTTGTTTAATAATTTGGATCCAGCTGCTTGAAACAAAAGACATTCAAATCACGCTTCTCAAAGTAATGTGGTCCCACCAAGAGAAACAGTCATCCCTGGTAGCATTTCGCGTGGCACAATGGGGGTAACACAATTATATTTTGGTTTTCACTGCAATAGTGGTTGTTCTACTACAGTCCAGACTAATGTAAATTTTCAATCTTTTTTATTTTCTTTTCATTTTTTAAATTTCTAATTGCTTAGACATTGAATTTTATGGTGTATTTTATTTTCTTTGAATAGGACAGAAGTCATTCCAATAGAGGCATACAAATTAACTTCGTAGATGTTACATCTACTGATGTTAGAAGTGAAGAGGAACCATGTCATATTGTTCATCCATATCACCAAAAAAATGTAAATGTTGACTGCATTTGATATTTTTCTCATTTTCTCATTTACAGTTGCCTCGAAATTTTGTTTTGTAACATTCCATGGAGAAACCATGATCTCATCTCGTTGGGTTGGGGAATTGGAATCCAAACAATCAAATTGTAAAACTAATGTAGATGTTCAATGTATTTGATTTATTTTGAATTTTTTTGATACTTTCCTCATTTTCTCATTTACAGTTGCCTCAAAATTGTGTTTTGTAACATTTCATGGAGAAACCATGATCTGATATCGTTGGGTTGGAGAATTGGAATCCAAACGATTAAATTGTAAAACTAATGTAGATGTTCGATGTATTTGATTTATTTTCAATTTTTGAATCTTTCTTTTTTGGAATTTTAGTTTTATAACGTATTTTTTTTTTTTGAAATAGGAGACAGCTCATTTGAATAGAGGCAAAGAAACTACATCAAAAAATGTTCCATCCACTATTCTTAGAATCCAAGAGCAACCATCTCATAACCCTCATCCACATGAAGACACAAATGTAAATTTTGAATGCATTTGATTCTTTTTCATTTACTTAATTTATACTTAGTTGGAAATTAAATTTTAAAGTCTTTTATGACAAAAAGACCTTTACATGCTCTTAGGTTCGTAAAATGTAGACCATAAATTTGGAAAGGCATTCTCATAGATCCATTCCACATGCTTAAAATTTGAAGGTAATCTCATGTTATTGAAGATGAAGTAAATGATAGAAGAGATTTTAGTCATCGAAATGGTTTTCAACATGGTTCGGCGAGTAGAGATCATATTCATTTTGATGAAAACATGATTGCAATGCATAAAAGGTTTTGAGCAAAGATAGATAGCTTGTCAGTTGTCTAGATGTGCCACATTTGCCAAGAATCATATCCTGGAATCCTTGTTGTGAGACATTCTGAAGGACCTGTTTGCAGATGATGTAGGAGTAAAAGAGGAGCCCATCGTTTTTTCGATATAATAACATGGATCCTAGTGAGCAATCTCATATTAAGAGTTATTACTCAAGTTGAATAAATTCTAATAGCACGTGTGAATCCCATTTTGCAAGTAACGCATCTTCAAGGTGGGCAATATAAGTATATTCGTCATACAATTAGCTTTCCTCAAGATATTTCTACAATTGTACGAAGCCTTCCACGATGTGTTGAAGATATTGACTTTCTAATTGTGAGGAGACATCGTGCTGACTCTAAATATTATGAATGTTATGTCAAAAGATCTCGAGTGATGGATGCATTGCTTTTCAAAATCCAACGTGATCAATATTATCGAGATGTTGTAATTGATTATGATTCAGCGAATGCTCTGCCCGAAAGATCAATAGATGTATCCTCTAGGCTTAAATTTATTGATTATCGTATTGAATAATCTGAGATCAATGAAACCAATAATGAAGAGTTTCCTGCTAGCCATTTTCCCTCTCATCCTTCTTCCTTTGTTGCTCTCCTACCAAATGAACAAACAGAAGTGGAAGAAATTAGAGCATTTCTTGATAATGTTCATTGTTCACATGTTCAAGACATGGATTAGCCCATTGTTGGAACCTTTGTGGTGAATGAATATAATATAGAGGGGTTATTCGATATGGCATTCCAAACATTGTTCCCCACGGGTGATGCTGATTGGTTGCAACCACGTATTTGTAATGTTGAACTTCATGAGTATGCATTGCATCATCTTAGGTACTATGATCATAGATTTGGAAGCCATCCTCACTTTCGATATTGTCTACTAAACATGATAATGCATCATTGAAGCCAAGGAACTGCTACATTTTTTGCAAAGAAACATTTACATGATAACTTACCTACAACGGTTGAGGAGTTGCGTCACCAAATATTTGATTTACCAAATAATAAGTGGGCTGAGCATCTTATGCGATTTGGTTCTTCTCTGAGAGGTACAAGGGCATAGGGGACTAAGTATCGATTTGAATTGATAGAAATGATTACTCAATTAGGATGTTTGTCTTTATTTTTTACTTTGAGTGCAGTGGACAAAAAGTGGCAAAAGTTGAATAACCTCATGCCCATATGTTCACATTCTGGTTCTTCAAATGAGCATCATATGAAAATTGAGAATGTTATCCAGTACCCTCATATTGTTGCGGCACTTATGCACCACAGATTCAATATTTTTTGAGAGGAAGTTATCCAAAAATATCTTAAAGCTAAAGACTTTTGGTACATGTTTTTGTTGAATTTTTTTCTATACATTTTCAAATTTTATTATGGTTCTATTTATATTGTTTGTAGTAACTATATCTTCATTTATTTCATATATGAGTGGAAACAAAGAGGTTCAACACATATCCATGGTTTCCTATGGTTAGAAGGTGCTCCTAACAAGGAAATACTTGATTGGTCAAATAGTTTTGATGTACAACTTGCAAAGATATTCTTCGACAAATATGTAAGTGCATGGAATTCATGTGACATACATCGTCGCAACATAATGGTTCCATGAAGCCTCAATGATGACCCTTGCCTATTGAATACTGGTCATATTTTCTCTTCTAATCCTCATAATGATTACGAAAAATTATTAAACCATGTGCAAAGGCACACAAAGTGTATTGTGGATTCTTGTTTGCACAAAAACGGCACTATTCTAACATGTCGGTACAATGCTCCATGGGATCTTTATGGTGAATGAAGATTGTTCATAGATGATCAACGAAGAAAAAAATATGAGCCAGCAAGAAATGATGACAGGCTTAATGTACATAACATTGAACTTCTAAGAATGTGGCATGCAAATGTTGATTTCCATCCAATGCTTTCTCGCTATGCTATGTTGAAATACATTACTAAGTATGCATCAAAAGCAGAAAAAAGGTCTAAAAGTTATCATCATATGTTAACTAGAATTTCAAGTTCTATTGGCTCTGAGGATCATTTTTTACGTGCATATAGAAAGTTTCTTGCAAAAACGATTGTTGATCATGACATTGGAGCACAAGAAACATGCCATATGTTGCTTAAGCTACCTCTTGTTGTTTGTAGTCAGAAATTTGTTTCCTTAAATGTTGGAAGAAAGGCTTTTAGGAAAATATCAAGGGATGTGTTGCAATGTTCATCTGAGAATACTTTCATTCAACATTATCAAAAGATACCTTTTTTCCTTGAACATGTATCTTTGATAGAAATAGCAAGATCTTGGACATTTGATAACAAGCGTAAACAGGATCCATGGAAGCCTAGAGATGTTCATGCTATTGTTCGGGTTTGACCATGGTTTTATACTATTCCTGGTGAGGCTTCAGAGGAATTTGAAAAATTTTGCTTGACATAATTGGTATTATACAAGCCGTTTCATGACATTATTGCAAAAATTGGCCTTTCAACTGAAATTATTATTGAAATTTGGAGTAATTTTCGATATCGAGCATGGCATGTTGATCGACACCCATCAATTATAGACAATATGATGAAGAAAATAGTGATTTTTCTAACCAAGAAATGAATCTTGAATATTATTTCCAAGAATGGGAGATTTTCTCTCGTTTGGTTCCACCAAACGATGTTAATGTTTCTGATCTTCACACCCTTGGTCGAAGGAACTTTGATATATCCTTTGACTGGGAAAGTACAACTATTTCTAATGATGTTGTAGAGCAAGCTATTAATTTTATAAGGAATGCAAAATCAGTGGGTGATATTGTTGACCTTTCAAACATAACATTTGCATCTCCATATTCTTTGTCGAAAAAGCAATGACTTGCTTTTGAAATTGTCTTAAGGCACTCTGTTGAATATGAGATTTGTGAATCTCTTCTTATGATTATTCAGGGAACTGCAGGCATTGGGAATTCTTTCCTTATCCATTGTATTTTTGGTGCTCTTTCTAATTCTTCAAGTGATGGAAGAAGCTCTTTGCTTCTTCTTGCCCCAACAGGAATAGCTGCTTTTAATATACATGCAAAAATAATACACTTAACTCTAAAAATTCCAATTAAAGATATGCAGCCACCATAGGGGGAGTCACTTGAAATATTCCAAGAATAAATGCGACATGTTAGATATATATTGATTGATGAAATGAGCTTTCTAGGATCAAGGTTGTTTGTGCAAATA
The DNA here is from genome assembly GCA_000404065.3 of Pinus taeda. NCBI lineage: Eukaryota > Viridiplantae > Streptophyta > Pinopsida > Pinales > Pinaceae > Pinus > Pinus taeda. Next base: position 4,867 of record APFE030140457.1, read on the forward strand.
GATGCTTGATTACGAGAAAAAATTCTAGAGAAAAATAATTGTTCTTTTGGTGGAAGATCCATCATCCTTGTGGGTGACCTTGGCCAACTGCCTCTTGTCAGAGATAAGCCTTTGTATGTAGGTAATACAATAGGGAAAGTCTTGTGGAAGAAATTCAACATTGTTGTCACTCTGGACAAAATCTTTCACCAACAAGGAAATAATGACAAACAATCTTATTTTCGTAGAGTCCTCAATAACATAAGAAACGTAGAACCCAATCTTGAAGATTGGGAGTTTCTTATGTCTTGGGCTAATATGAGGTTTCATCCTATAGAAAGAGATTTATTTAATGCAATAGTTCACATGTTTCCAACAAATAATTCGGTCTCCTTGCATAATAGGCATATGTTAAAATCATTAAATTCTCCAATTGCATGATGTGTTGATGAGTATTCAAGGCATTCTTAAATCAATGGTGTTGGTGATGATCAATTGGACCGTGAAGTTTTGTTGTGTCGTGGTTAGCGTGTTATGTTAACATGTAATTCATGGGTTGAAGCTGGCTTGGTGAATGGTGCACTTGATTTTGTTAAGGATATATTATATCCGCCTACCTCTAAGCCACCTCAAATTCCAATGTTCACAACTGTTGTTTTTGATAAGTATGTTGGTGTTCCATTTGATGAAAGAAATCCAAATATTGTCCCTATAACCCCAGTGATAAGAGGAAATCAAAAACAAATTCCTTTAAAGATGGCATGGGCTCTTACAATCCACAAGTCATGGGGATTGACTTTAGAATGAGCATCAGTTGATATTGGGAATAAAGAGCAGCAAGGCCTTACCTTCACAGACATATCAAGAGTGAAATCAATAGATGGTTTACGCATTGCACTACCTTTTTCTTTCCAACGTTATGCCAAGATGAAAGATAGTGCATATGTTACAATTAGGAAGAAGGAAGAGGAGCGATTGAAGTCCATATCACTATGAAATACAACTAATAACATTGTGACGTTCTTTATAGCTTTGAACTTCAATTTTGTAGTGGAATTATTTGATGTAAACAAAAGAAAAAATATATGTTAAGACTCATTGTTCTTTCTATGGTTGCAATGTTGGTTAAATTGATTATTTTAAACATCGATGTTGTTTTTATGTACAAAATTGTATATCTCTGGTCTTAAAGTGTTCTATTATGTTGTTCTTCTTTAAATGCAATGTGTGCAATTTAGATGTGCTTTTTTCATTTATGTTGCTTTGGTCCAATGGGACTATTACTATTTTATATCTTTCTCTTGCATTTCTGATTGTTGTGGTCTTCTATGTGAATCCCTTCGCTTTGTTCACATCTTTCATAAATGAAAATATTTTTTACACTTATAATATTATTGTTGGGATTTCATTTTCTAGGTGTTTATATCAACATTCTTGAGATTTATACTATTAATACATTCATGTATTGATATCAATGTATTTATGGCCTAAATTCTATTTATTGTTTACAATGTAGTGATATAAATGTGTTATTATTAATGTAGTCATGATTTATCATGTTTTAGTGTTTATGGTTTACAATGTGGTTCTTATATTGGTTTTGGTTTAGATCACAACCGAACTAATCTATTATGACTCCTCTATAGGAAATATTAATATTGCCACAAGCATCTGAAACAGCAGAGTAACATTTACTTCATCTTCAAGAAGATGAGATTTGCTTTGCAAATTTGAAGCATGTGGAATGGATTTATGAGAATGTCTTTATCTTGCAACTAAAAAATATATAAATATTCTTATCTAAGCCAGGTAATTTATAAACAGATCTTTGATTATTCCTAAAAGACAAATAATCATATAGATGGCTTACTTATCAAATAGAAAGATGCATCCATATAGTGATTATTTTGTTTAAGAAATTAAACAAAGTAATTATAAAAACATTATTGCATTCATCAAAATATATATATAGCTGACATATATCCTTTCAAATATAACAATTCTTAATCTTCAAAAATGATATGATAAGGAATTATTTGAGAAGAAATACATATATCAACAATAACAATTTTTAAAGAAGTGTTCATTCACATAAGGAAATAAGACAAAAACAATGATAGAAGTATTGAATGCATTTGAATCCTTCCGATGTAAACAACATTTTGATTCCACTTTCCTATTTGAGAAAACCTCGAGAAGATGGAAAAGTGAAAGTCTTGAAAATTCTTCTTGTTTTGCAATGTGGTTCTTATATTGGTTTTGGTTTAGATCACAATCGAACTAATCTATTCTGACTCTTCTATAGGAAATATTAATATTGCCACAAGCATCTTAAACAACAGAGTAACATTTACTTCATCTTCAAGAACATGAGATTTGCTTCATAAATTTGAAACATGTGGAATGGATCTATGAGAATGTCTTTATCCTACAACTCAAAAAATATAAATATTTTTATCTAAGCTGGGTAATTTATAAACAATGCGATCTTTGATTATTCCTAAAAGACAAATAATCATATAGATGTCTTACTTCTCATTTATCAAAATATATATATATCGCTGACATATATCCTTTGAAATTTAACAATTCTTAATCTTCAGAAATGATATGATAAAGAATTATTTGAGAAAAAATACATATATCAACAATAGCAATTTTTAAAGAAATGTTCATTCACATAAGGAAATAAGACAAAAACAGTGATAGAAGTACCACATGCATTTGAATCCTTTCGATGTAAACAACACTTGGATTCCACTTTCCTATTTGAGAAAACCTCCAGAAGATGAAAAAGTGCAAATCTTGAAAAAGCTTCTTGATAAAAATGTGAAACCTTGATGCACTTTTTGATAAAAAAAAAAATATTTAGAAGTACAGTAGTGAAACTTCCCAAGTAAAAATTTCATACAAATTGAGGACCCTTTCTAAATACATGAAAGGGTCTTAAATAATAAAAATAAAAACTACTATCAACAAAAATCATTATAAGTTGTTCAAACTGTGACATGAAAATCTGGGATTTGGTATAAAAATAGTAGTGCAATGGAGGTTGAACTAATTCATTGAATCGGTTTCTTCTCTTGTGCTTGCAGCTCATGGATTGATAGAATTGGCTGGATTTCCGGGGGCTGACTCATCCTAGAATGTAGTTGGGTTGTATAGGTGGCATCAGAGAGTTTGGGAACCATGCAGTTGACCGCATCAGACAGGCTTTTCATGGTCATCTGCTAGCTATGAGGCTTGACTAGAAGAAACCAGAATGCATCCCATGTCAAGTTTTGAACTTCTCCGATTTGTTTTTATCTGCTTGCCAACTCCTATCTCCAATGATGTTCCAGTGCCTTTGCTTTTGGGAGTTTACCTAGAGTGCAATTGGAAATCAAATTAGACATATGTAAACTGTTAATTACTAATACAATTACACCATTCGTTGTAGCTCTGGCTCTAGAAGTTGCTCTTTTGGCTTCCATTAGATGAGATTGCCATTCTGAAAATAGGATTTCCTTGTGCCATTCTTGTATTTTTTGCAGATATGTAGCCATTCCTTCCTCTGAATTTTTCCAAGAGAGAAAGATTGTTATTTTTTCATCTGTTTTCTCCAATTCCAATCTTGTGTCAACCGCCTTATCAATCAGTGATGCAGAGATGTCACACAATGGGTCGGCCAATGATATATTCTGGAAAAGGATGTTCAATTGTCGGGACAAGGCTTCAGTTATCTCCAAGGCTTCTTTTTTGAATTCAGTAATCTGTGGATAACCCTTGTATTTTTCTATATGTAATTGTACTTGTGCAATTTGATCATCCTTGGCCTTCTTTTCTTGCTCAACTACTATGTGAAGGCTTCTTCGTTCTTGAGACAACTTCTATTGTTTCTGGAGAGCCTGTTTATCAAGTTTTTGTTTCTCCAGATTCAACTATTCTTTAAGAGCTTGTTGCCTTTGTTCTCCTAGTTGCTGCTCTAGTTGGTTAATCATTTGTTGTTCTTCTGCCGATTGCATCTCAAACTGAGTGATCCTTTGATATTTATCCTTAATTATTTGACTGAGCTCTAAGGCTTTGTCCATTGTTGTTGTTGTATAAGCCCCTGCATACTGAGATAATTTAGTTAAATCCTTAGAAGGAGTGACTTCTGACTTCCATATCACATTCATCATTTCATCCTGAGGAGTTAAAAGAGGTCCTTGATCAGTTTTCCTCTTTTTCCTCTATATTTCAACTACAACCCTATGCTTTGGACTGTAGAATGCGTCAAGGTATGGTATTTCTTCTATTTTTAGTATAATCACTTTTGTGAGATTTTCGAGAATGATTTCTATATCCTGCTGCATTTTGGGTAGGCCGCTTGTACCTTCAATTGGAACACTAATAACCTTAGACTGGTTTGCAGCAGGCGGTTTTGGCGTAGTGAGGTTTTGGGAGTCGTTTGGGTTTTTTATGAGTAGATCGAATTGCTCACATTCCTTGATTAAAATTGGATCAATATTTATATCAATATCAAGGAGTTCACTAGTTCCTTTCTTTGTCCTCTACCTTTAGGACTCTTCTGCTTTTCAGGAATCTTCTAGGTAGTTTTTCCTCCACTTTGGCCTTCATGTTGTAGGATAGGGGTGGTATTTAATAAGTCCATCGATAGAGTTTGCAACCGCTCTGTTCTGAACTTTAGAAATGCTTCTACTCCCTCTCCTCCCAATTTGATTTTTGCAAGATTTTTTACTTGAGAAAATAACTTAGCTGAGGTGAACAAATCATCAAAATCATCTTTCTCATGGTCAAACTTGGCAATTTTGACATGAGAGGTGAAGCTATAGGCTATTGCTTTTGGATCATATTGCCTCTTTGGAATGATTGCTAACTTTAGCGCTTCTATTTTTTATTCTTCTTTCTCTGCATGTTTGAAGTCATGCAGTGTGAAAGTACCACATGAGAGGGGGAATGAAGGCCACATTTGCCTTTTGGAGTCCTTTAGCTTTTTGGGCATCCCTGTTTCTATGATTTGATAAGCTATTTCCATGGAAAATAGTTTATCAGGAATGTATAAGGGGAGAACATGTGGAGTAGCAGTGCTTCCAAAAAGTCTAATGTAGGTGAACTTTTCTTCACCAAATCGATTACCAATTGATGTTAAGTCGACATTGGCTTCATCGGATAACTGAGGAGCGGATTTATTGAATATAGCATAATGAACAGGCAAGACAAAACCATGACAGATTCTATAAAGACGGTTTTTATAATGGGTTTTCCACAATTCCTTATGATAGATGTGAATGGGGGTTGGCTCTTGTGGAGTCCATTTCCAAACTAGAATGGGGTAATCAGAATTAAAACAGATAGTTTCCATAATGTAGGCACTCATATAAAATGGGGGTATTACCCGGGTAGTCACGAACCTATTTCTTCTATAATCGAGGATATGGTTGGCCATTTTATCAGGCAAAATGATTTCCCAATCCATGATATATGAGTTAACCACTGCCTTCATTAAAGGAACCATTTCAATTGAAAACCTAGTGGAATCGGAGACTCCATAGAGTCTACATATCATAGCACCAGCATAGTAGTAAGGAGATGCTAAGGAGTCAGCGGAATACATACCTGATGATTCATGCTTGTGTTTGTTTGGGTAATGCCCCCACTGCTTGATAGGATCCGATTCCATGCCATTTTGTTTGGCAAAGGCTTTGATAAATGCCTTGTTGTAATGCTTCTGTCGTTCCTCCAAACGGTACATCTTTTTGATATCTTCTACTCTGAACGACCTAAACATCCTTCCATTAGCCATAAAAAATGCTCTGTCTATTATGTTGATGCTCTTGATTACCCATCTAACTAAGTCATTGTAGG
>APFE030140462.1:2684-17466 GCA_000404065.3 Pinus taeda
TTTATTTATATTTTTATTAATTTACCATACCACTTTTACAAATATGGTATTTGGCCAATAGGATTCACTTAAATAAAACCTCTTTTTTGAGCCTTCATATATAGAAAGAGGGTTATGAACTAAATATAAAAAGAGGTTTTATTTATTTACCATACCTCCACTTTATTTATATTTTTATTTGTTTACACCCTTGCATGTATATAAAGTGACTTATGGAGTAAATATAAAAAATGTTTTATTTATTTACCATACCTCTCATTTATTTATATTTTTATTAATTTACCATACCTCTTTTATAAATATGGTATTTTGGCCCCATAGGATTCACCTAAATAAAACCTATTCTTGAAAATTAGGGAGGATGGAAGGTTGTAACTCCTAATTTCAAGGGCTAAATTTACCTTTTTTACCCTCTCCCTTAAATAAGGTGGGCTATTTGAGGTGATTTGTAAAAATGTACTATGATACAAAATATTCGCCCACTAAAAGTTTAAAACCCCTTAATTTCGCCTAAGGGCGAACATTCGCCCCTAAAATTTTCCATGGAGTGATTCATTATCATCCCCATATACATACAACTGCTTTATCAAGCAATATTAAAACTCTTCTTCTTGTTAAAAAATGCCTGAAGATTTTTTTATAAAAAAACAAAATATATCAATATGAGAAGTTTGCCACTTGCAGAGAACTCTAGGCAAGATAACATTCAACAAGAATGCAGAAGAGCACACCATAATTCTATAGCTAACTACCTCAGAAATATTTTTAGAGATGAAGTTCACATATACTCCTTGAGGATACATGAGAACACTATATTTTTCTATAATATTCCTCTCGATCACCATGGTCACCAAGAAGACAACTGCCCATTTCCCACTTAACCCAGACCAGGCCTTGTAGAACAATATATACCCATATCCCATCTTTGTACCTAAATTCCCCCCCACAATGCATCATATCTCCAAACCAATGACACCCAAACCATAAGACTCTTTTTTCTACATAAATATAATTCATCTCCTAACTAAATACAAATGCAAGAAATCCATCCCCAAAGAAATACCAATGGTTTTAATTTTCACAACAACTCCACGTTTAGAGGGTGGCATAGATTTTATGGCCATACCAGTTGTTGGCACTTCCTTATAGCCTAAAAAGCACAGTCCAACTCATAGAACAAATCAAGTTCAAATAACTCAACATTAAAGACAAGGATCTCATACCTATAAGACAATCTTTAAAACTCAGCAATTGGAAAGTGTTATTGGCATTACACTTGATCAGAGCACCAATTAAAATGCATTGGAAACAAATCCATATCCTTTGTTGTCCACCACATAATCTCTCACTATCCTTCTGGCTACCAAAGAGCTAAAGGAACCATCCATACTTGGTTGCCTTAGAAACCTATGAGGAATAGCAAAGAATCAAGTATAGGCGATGAATTTCCTTTTTTTGTAGAATCTTGACTTGATTCCATTATTACTATTGTTTCCCTTCTAGCATTTCCTTTTTTGGGTCCCAATCTTCTGTATATAGACTCCTTTAGCAACTTTTCCAGATTTACCACTAGTCCTCTTTTCCATGATGTCATTAATCTAAGAGCTGGGATAAAGATTAAAGGGGATTCCTATTGTACAAAATCAGCTTTAAGGTTATCCTAACTAACCATCCCCCTACAGATAGAACTTGGGTGTTTTTACCACTACAAATGTTTAGAAATAAATCCTCTCTAGAATTTTTAAATCAAAGAATACATATACAGGTCCTGGAAACATTCTATCATTCTCTTTTCCTCCAATCCTAACTCTTCCCCTCATTTGGGACTTCTATCACAACTATTGTTAGATCTCATTTATGACATGCATTTATTTTTTCCTATCCTCATGAAATTTCTAAGAAAATTAAAGAAGTTAGGATAAATATAAATTGTATAAATTTTGCCTACATAATTAATACATGTCCTCACAAGTGATTTGGCTATTCAATGCGAGCTTATCATAATCTGCTTGTAATTCTCTTGGGGGGATATAATGAGTGAAGCTTGTAATCTGAAATCAAGAACCCACAGTTGATGGACTCAGAGGCATGCTGGTTGATTTCAATATCCCTACACTATGTTTCTCTTGCCCACCTTTCTTAATCCATAAGAACATTTTATCATTGCACAACTATACACCAATAAAATGACTGTAGGTTTCAATTAAATTTTGTTTGGATCTACAATTTCTTTTCAAAATAATAATACTTTCTTTTTGCTATCTCTCTCTCTCAAATAGATTAATTTTCCTTGAAAACCCATAAGTTGATTAATTGATTTGTCAAGAGTTAAGGGCTTCTATGTAAAAAAAGATAAAGGTGTACTAATAGTGGAATGTCATCCGTGAACATTAAAATGTTCCTTGTGATCCATATTGTCTAATAATGGAAAATAATCTCCTTCCACTCCACTATGTTAAAGGTAGGCCAAAGTTGAAGATGTTGTACAGGAATTGATGTGCCCTCCTCCAAGTATAGGGCCATATGAGGTAGTGAGAAGTTTGATAAAATTTGAGTAAGGTATGTAAATAAGTAGAGAAGTGAAAATACAAAATTTAAAATTTAAAATACCTAGAACACCATATTTGTGATGAGGTATCTCGCCCATACTTCTAGACCCTTGACAATCAATCTCGCTGCATTTCATGTACCAAATTCCAAAAGAGTTCATTTATCAATTATTTTGAATTTTTTTCTATTATGCTCTTTCAAGACTTTTGACAACGACATTGCAAATAAAATAGTAAATATTAAAACATGCAAATCCAATCATGGTCATAGTGAATATTTCTATTTGATGGTGAGAAAATGTGGAAAGAATCTTCACTTTACCATTTGTGACTCCATAAAACTTTGACAAAAAATCCTTCCTCAACCAAAGTTGATTCTCTAGTGCAAGGTTTGTGAGGTAAAAATTGGGTACATTATAACTACTAAATTTCACTTTTGAATTTTTGACCATGAACATGATATTTTATAGCTTAAATTCAGAGTCTTGCGTATTCCCATTAATAGTTCCCATTCCAAATTTCCCACTCTTTCTTTCCTCCCCTCTTCATCAATAGATGTTTCTTGGTTCTACCTGACGTTTTTGAAAATGCTATAAGTATGTTGCTTTTCCTCTTGTGGTGGTTAATTGTTTTTTCATCTATAAGTATGTTTTTTTCCTATCTATTTCCAAATTATCTTCTACGTGATAGCTAATGGTATCATGAAGATGAGTTTTTTTAGTGATTTTTCATCTGGAAATGGCATATCTCAATGTTGGATGTGAGCTTTGTTCTTTGTTGAATGATAGTTGCTGGTATGATGGGGGTGAAACTGTTGTTTCCATTTTTATATATGTTTTTGTGATGTTTGAGTCTATAGGTACCCTTGTCTTTTCTCTCTTGTTATCGAAATAAAAATAATATGAGTCATTACTTTAAATAGACAGAAATACAGGCGTTACGGAAGCATATTTCGGGCTCTATTACCAAAACCTATATCTTTCCTTACAAAGCATATTGGGTTGTCTATTTCAAAAACTTACGAAAAAGATAGGATAGTTAAGAATATATAAAATATGTTGTAGGTTAACCTGATAATGCAATATAAGTCAAAGCAGAATACTATAACCTACTTCTACCATCAATTTTGCGGAAGCTTAAAGATCGAGCTGAACAATATAACCAGAAGTAGAAGAATCAATGCACAATACACATGAAAATACTTTGGGGAAAGCCTTAGATAAAAACCCCACTATCTTTATTACCATGCAAGGTGGAAATACATAGAAATTATACAAAGCCTTAGCTCTCACAACTAGCCAGCTCTCAATACAATCCCCATAGATGCTCACAGGCAATTTTGGCTGCTCTCCAGCCTTCCTCTCTATCCTCCAAGCTCCTATTTCCTTGCGTTGTTCCTCTGGGATGATTCTCCTTCAACAAAGTGGAACACTCATCTACCAAGTGGATGATCACCTGATCTCACACACTGTCAGAACTACCCAATCCTCAAGGAATGATTCCTTGACTGCATGCATGAGTTTTCTTTATAAGAAAACACATGCAACTGATAGTACATTGTTCTTGTCTTTAATCTCAACTTGGTCTTTCTCAGAATAGACATGAATGAGTTTCTAATGAGGGAATCTTCAGTTAACTGGAGTAGCACTAGTTGAGTGCATGCATGCATGCATCAACTAACTGTTAACTCGCCATTAGTTCCTCAAGCAGTTTGGAGCTAATTAACTGGACTTAACTCAGTAAACTAAGTTAACTAATTACAACTCAAATATAACTCAATCTTATCTTCTTAATTTAAGGGATAACTCTTGCATGACTGTAGAAAGACTTCTAACTTGAATTTCTCCAACTAATTAAGTCAGAATAACTTAATTAATTATTTCCAAGTAGTTGTTAAGGCTAAATTCGATTTTAAGTCACAATTTAGTTGAAGGACAAATTAAATTGGAATATTCTTGTTGCCACAATTCAACACTCCCTCTCAACAAGAAAGGGATTATCTGCCACCCCGATCCTGTCTCTATGGAACTCGAATTTACAATTTGACAATGCCTTTGTCAAAATGTCAGCATCTAGCTCCTCTGTCAAAATATACTGCAGCAACATGATCCTCCCATCATCAGCAACTTGCTTTACCTTGTAAAGCCAACGGGAACTCACAAATAACTTGTTCTCCGATCTCGGAACTACATACCAAACATTGTTACGAACTATGGGGTCATACTCCTCCACCATAGCATCAACCCAAATCAGTTGTTGCACTGCTTCATCAAAGGAATATGGATCAGTCTCAACACATTCCCCAGCAAGGTCTGTGTATCTAGTGTACCTCTCATGTGACCTCCACTGTCTGCATAGAGAAGATGGTGCTCCCACATTCTCTCTCACATCCTGCAACAATCTGTTAGCTTCTCTTGTGCGCTTTCGTCCATCTCTGGAAGACTCTGCTTGAGTGGATGTCGCGACTCCTAGAACATCTGCATGCAACTTCTCTGCATTACTCTAAGGCTCCTCCTCCTTAGGAACCAACAGTTCCTCCGCAACCTGTAGTTGGAGCTCCCTCTCAAGGGAAACTCGCATGGCCTTCTGCTCATCAAACTTGAGATCTCTACAAACCATTGTCCTCCGACTGGTAGGCAAGTGCACCTGATAGTCGTGAGGTGTATCAATGTACCCCACAAGTATCCCCAACTCTACTGTCAGCTCAAGCTTCTTCCGTGTATCCTTTGTCACATGGAAATAAACCGATGAGCCAAAGATCCTGAGGTGACCCACATCCGGTCTCATACGAAGAAAGCTTCCTCTGGTGTCTTCATCCCAAGTATGCGGTGCGGGCTTCTATTTTGCAAATAGACCACTGTGTTGCATGCCTCAGCCCACAAGTGAAGTGGTAGGCCTTGGTCATGTAGCATTACCCATGCTACCCCTACAATAGTTTCGTTCTTCCTCTTGGCCACCCCATTCTACAACGGGTTATGAGGTGCCATCAACTCTCCTTTAATTCCTTTCGCTGCACAGAAGTCCTTAAACTCTTGAGAGACATATTATCCACCATTGTCACTTCTCAAGGCCTTGATCTTCTTCGCTGACTCTTACTTGACCAAAGCTTTGAACTCACAAAACATTGTGAAAGTTTGGTCCTTCTTCTGCATCAAATAAATCCAGCATTTACAAGAATAGTCATCAATGATAATCACAAAATACCTTTGCTTCGTTGTGGATACCATCGAGAATGGTCCACACACATCAGTATGAACTTGCTCTAAGATAGCCTTTGCTTGACTATCTCGATCATGAAAGGAAGACTTTGTGTACTTTCCCAAGGTACGATCTTTGCATGTGTCAACTTGCTCAAGTTTATCGTTGGGATGTCCTATAGATATTTGTTTCATTATCTTCAAAGCCCCATGATGCAAATGGCCCAACTGCTTGTGCCACAACTTGCCAATGTCTTGGCTTTGCACCAATTCTACTTTCGTACTCAATGCCACACAATCATCTACCTCTAGTTTATAGAGATTCTTCACCTAAATTCCTATCCTCTTGGTCTGACCCATTGCTATGTGTCTTAGGAATGCCTTTCATTTACTAAAGACAACATCGTAGCCTTTTTCCTCCAACATCGTGGTCGATACCAACTTCTTCTTTAGTCCAAGCACATACATCACATCTATCAAGGTTAGAGGAGCTCCATGCTCCCTTTGAAAAGCAACCATGCCCACTCCTAAGACACCATACCTTCCATCGTCACCCATCTCTATGCGCATCTTGAGGTCTTTCTCCTCCAAGGCACTGAATAAATTTTTATCACCGATCATGTGGAATGAGTCTCCACTATCAAGATACCAGACACAACCCATCATCGATGACACCATGCATGCGATGAGGGTAAATTCCATTTCAAACTGAGAGGCTAATGCCTCACCTTCCTATCCTTCCGAGGATCCCTTCTTGGACTTCTTCGATGGGCAATTAGTCGCATAATGTCCCATCTTGTGACAGTTAAAGCATCTCACTTTAGGCTTGTCACCCTTCTTCCCTATGTGAGAAGAATTTGATTTGGAATGGGAATCCTTCCCCTTCCCTTTGCTTGCCTTACTTACTAAGGCCATATTTACTTTGTCATCATTCTTGGATGAAGAACCATCTCGTGTGCTCCTCCCGACCTCCTCCTGCATAAGATTCGACCACATTCGTTCCCAATCTGACAGTTTGTCCCTTCCATTCATAGAGCCTTGGTAGTTATTCCAACTCTTTTGAAGTCCAAGGAGAGCGAAGCTCACCATCTCATCATTGGTTGTAGTTATTCCCACACTGCTAAGCTCATCTCTACAGGTGGTGAGCTTGTTCATATATGTGGAAATAGTATCGCCCTTCTCCATCATGATTCTTCGAATCTTATCCTTGAGCACCAATTTCCTCTGGTTGATATTGTTCTGGTAGAGGTCCTTCAATGTCTTCCACATTGAAAATGGAGTATCCTTCCCATGGAGACTCTAGACAATATGATCTCGAACTCCCTCAAGGATGATCCATCTCACCTTCGCCAGACACTTCTTCCACTCAGCCAACTTTTGTGCATTAGTTGAAGTTGGCTTTGAGATTTCTTGATCAATGAATTCCTTTAAGCCATTTCCTTCTAATACAGCCTCCATTCTATCTTTCCATGCTATGTAATTTGAGCTACATTCCAAGGCATACTGGAGTCTCAAGCCATAGAATGCCATTGGCCAACCTTGAAGTATGATATGAATTCAATTTGCACTTGGAACCCTGAACTTCAAACTTCAAATTCTCTTCTCAGTATAATGTTCACAACTTCGATTACTGTGTAGAAAGTTTCTACAAATCTAGCTTTGATACCATGTAGAAAATTTGTTGTAGGTTAACCCGATAATGCAATATAAATCAAAGCAGAATACTATAGCCTACTTCTACTATCAATTTTGCGGAAGCTTAACGATCAAGCTAAACAATATAACCAGAAGAAGAAGAATCAATGCACAATACACGTGAAAATACTTTGGGGAAAGCCTCAGCTAAAAACCCCACTATCTATATTATCATACAAGGTCGAAATACACAGGAACTATACAAAGCCTTAGCTCTCACAGCTAGCCAGCTCTTAGTATAATCCTCACATATGCTTACAGGCAATCTTGGCTACTCTCCAGCCTTCCTCTCTGCCCTCCAAGCTCCTATTTCCTTGCACTCTTCCTCTGGGATGATTCTCCTACAACCAAGTGGAACACTCATTTACCAAGTGGATGATCACCTGATCTCACACACTGTCAGAACTGCGCAATCCTCAAGGAATGGTTCCTTGACTACATGCATCAGTTGTGTTTATAAGAAAACACATGCAACTGATAGTACACTGTCCTTGTCTTTAATCTCAACTCGGTCTTTCTGAGAATAGACATGCATGAATTTCTGATGAGGGAATATTCAGTTAACTGGAGTAGCACTAGTTGAGTGCATGCATGCATCAACTAATTGCTAACTCACCATTAGTTCCTCAAACATTTTGGAACTAATTTAACTGGACTTAACTCAGTAAACTAACTTAACTAATTACAACTCAAATATAACTCAATCTTATCTCCTTAATTTAAGTGATAACTCTTGCATGACTACAGAAAGACTTCTAACTTGAATTTCTCCAACTAATTAAGTCAAAATAACTTAATTAATTATTTCCAAGTAGTTAAGTCTAAATTCGATTTTAATTCACAATTTAATTCAAGGAAAAATTAAATTGGAATATTCTTATTGCCACATTTCAACAAAGAAGATATCTCTCTACTCTTACCGTTACAGACTTGATAAAGTATATTGTATCAAATAATGATAGCATATATTGCGTAATGGGGGTAATGGGTATGTGTGCAAGGCCAGAAGGATGGTTTGAAAATAAAAAATGAACCATGAAAATGTTTAAATTGTAGACTTCAAATGAAGCCTTGTTTTCGCTTAAAATCAAAGGGGTAATAAATATCTCAATATCAAACAAGTTCTTGGATCTCAAAAATAAGTTTGGGAAGGGCGAGAAAAAAAAAGTAGACTTGTTCAGAGGAATCGAGCATGGGGCCATCTGAAGTGCACAACCCCATTCCCCCTACTCCTGAAAATATCATCTGCAATCTCTCCATGGTTATTGCTTCTACTTTTATTTATGGTATGAAATCCATGAGAAAGTCCCAAACCCTCGACTTTTCTTCAAGTAAGTTGTAAAAAAGACATGAATTGTGGGTAATCAAGGTGCAACAACTACAACTCGTCCAACATCCTGGTCCATATCTCTTTGCCCATTGGATGTAATACGTCTTCCACCATTGGGACCCATCTCAATAATGTTCGTCCGACATCCTAGTCCATATCTCTTTGCCCACTGGAGATAATCCATCTTACACCATTGGGATCCATCTCAATAATGTTCATTTTCTCCGATTGCTACATAATATTGTGTGCTATAGAACCACTGCTCTTATAAAAATGTGGTGGGTGAGACCCATTTCTCTGACTCCCACCATAGATCTTGTGGAAAGAAGCAACTCCATTCCCATGTCTCAGATAAATCTTGTGTGTCGTGGGATTTTCTCTGATATAATACTAGAACCATTTCTCTGACTCCCACCATAGCTCTTATGGAAGGAAGCAACTCTAATCCCATGTCTCAGATAAATATTGCATGGCGTAGAAGCTGCTCTGATATAATACCAGACCCATTTGTCTTACTCCCACCATAGATCTTGTGGAAAGGAGCAACTACAATCCCATGTCTCAGATAAATCTTGTGTTTCGTAGAATCTTCTCTGGTATAATACCATACCCATTTCTCTGACTCCCACCATAGATCTTGTGGAAGGCAGCAACTCCAATCCCATGTCTCAGATAAATCTTGGGTATTGTAGAAGCTACTTTGATATTATACCAATCAAGATGATATAGAGCAAGTTCCTTGAATGTGGCAGTCTTAACAAGATCGGTCCAATGGGGAAGCTCAATTTTTCTCAACGCTTGAGATGGCCAATGTAAGCCTTGACGAATTCATCAGGTAAAACATCTTTCACAGTACCATTCGTCACCATGGAAGCTCCTTGCCACAAGGTCTCTTCAAGCTCCAACTAACCCACAACCCTTGAAGCTCCAACTAATTATATATCAATTTGTTTTTTTATGTAGATTGGTATGTAGTACAACAAATGGAAATAATCTATTTGTATTTTGTTGAGATTTTCTGTTTTAGACAAATAGGCAAAAATCTCTGAAGGATGACAACAATAGGGATTCAGTTCCTAGATTAGCTCCAGGTTGTTGGGAGGGAGTTAATGCCTCCTATATTTGATGTGAGGGAGTTATGAGGCTGTTAGATTCTCTAGGCTATATAACAGGAAATCATTCGGATGGTTTGCCATGAGAGTGTGAGAGTTTCATTGATGTAATCTCCAATTTGATTAATATATTCCTGATGCCTATGTTTGGTGGACGTAGCCCAGATTGGTTGGGTGAACCACGTTAAAACTGTCTTTTATGTGTTTGATCTTCTGCTGTGTGTATTTTAATTTATGTTTCCTCTGCACCTGATCCAACAATTGGTATCAGAGCCTAGGGTGGACATCTGGGGCAGCGGAGAAGGTGCGGACTAAGCTGTTGAGGGAGCAGACCTTTGCTGTTGGGAGCGCGGACTTGTGTTGACCGAAGTGCTGGAGGTGATATGGTATTGTTGGTGCGTGAATGTGCAAATTGATTGCTGCCTGCCAGGAGTCTGCTGGTGTGTGGGAACCTGTCGTGGAGCTGAACGGTGCGTAGAGCATGACCTGGTATGTTAAGCAATGAGCAGAGCGGATATCTGATATTTAAATTTCTGGTGCCTATTAAATAGCTGCGTATTTTTGTTAAATCGTTGGTCCGTGTGTAGAACCAACAATTGGAGAATAATATTTTCTTTTAGTGTCACTCTGATTCAGTGAAACAATACCGATCTTGATGAGGGTGGAACCTCATGCGTGAAAGATGTTAACGGCAACACCAGTTTGTGTTCTTGTGTGTGGAAACTTTATAAGTGATCGTTAATATTAATTTTATTGATGTTCGGGAAAATACATAAGGTGGACTGAATCATGTTTCTTATGTTATAAACTTACGTTCTACCTTTTTACGAGATGGAAATGGATGCACAGAAATTTGTGTGAATCCTGAAAGTTCTGATTATTTTTTGGAATATTCTTCTTCGTGGAATTCCATTTACTGCATGCACTTGACCAGCGTTTGGCGCAAGGCAGTCTAAAGAACGGTTTTTGGAGGCACATAAAGCATAGGAACATCAATTGTCATAGGAACGCAAAATGTTGAGCAGTGTATTTTTTTGAAAATATGTATGTGGTCACCTCGCCCATTTTACAGTTGAAAATATGTAGTATGCGGTCACAGCAAAATATTTTTTTTTGTAAAAAAGGCAGAGGCACAAATTCTTTTTTTGTGGAGTGCAAATAGGCAGTTTTTTGGTTATGTATAAACAAATGCAAAGGCAGAATTTTTTTTTTGAAGGGAAGATATTTTCGTTTAAAGGCATAGGCAATTTTTTTTTAAAATTGCTGGTATTTAAAACGTTGATATTGGAGATTATTGTGTGGTATAAAATGGTGAAAACTCAAAGTGCCCGGTTTGAAATTGAGAAATTTAATGGCAAGAATAATTTTGAGATCTGGAAGGTGAAGATGCACGATCTGCTGGTTCAACAAGGTGTGGCAAAAGCACTGTTGGGGAAAAACAAAAGGCCTCATTCCATGACGGAGGATGAATGGGATAAGATGGATGATAGAGCTCTTAGCGGAATTCGGTTATGTCTGGCAGACGATGTTCTATTCAACATTGTGTCAGAGAAAACCGCCGCAGGCCTCTGGTCGAAGCTTGAGAAGCTCTACATGACGAAATCTTTGACAAATTGAATTCTCCTGAAACGGCAGCTTTATGGTTTGCGGATGAAAGAAGGTACCTCAATTGTTGATCACCTGAATGTTTTTAATACCTTGTTGGTGGAATTAAACAGTCTAGATGTAAAATTTGATTCAAAGGATAAGGCAATAACTTTATTATGTTCTTTACCCAAATCCTAGGATCACTTTGTTACTTCCATAAGCTATAGTACATCAGATATCCTTGAGTTTGACGATGTTGTTGGAGCCTTGTTGGCTGAGGAGACGAGGAAGAGGTCGAATGCAAACACATCTACATCAGAGGTAATGATGGCCAGAGGTCGCTCACGAGAGAGACACTCCGGGGGAAAGCATAGCAACTCTCGTTCGAAGTCCAAAGGAAAGAAGCCAAAGGTGAAGTGCTGGCATTGTGGCAAGGCTGGACATCTAAAAAAGGATTGCTGGAAGCGAAAGTAGGCTGCTAAAGAAGGCTCTTCGACAGAAAAGAAGGAAGCCAACACCACGGATACAGGTTCAGTATCAGGTTCAGGTATGAGTGATGAGGTATTGTCAGTTAATGTTTCAAAACATGATCAACATTGGCTGTTAGATTCCGGGGCATCTAACCACATGTGTATACATAAAGATTGGTTTAAAACATATAAATCAATTGATGATGGTGTTGTGTACATGGGTAATGATGTAACATGTAATATTGTTGGGATTGGGAGCATACAACTACAAATGTTTGATGGGACAACAAGAATATTAACTGATGTAAGGCGTGTACCAGATTTAAGGAAAAACTTGATTTCATTAGGAGCACTTGATTCAAATGGATATAAAACTGTAATTCAAGGTGGAGTTATGAAAATCTATAAAGGTATCTTACTAGTGATGAAGGCTAAGAAAGTAGGAAATCTATTTCAGTTAGAAGGTAGAACTGGGTCAGATCATGTGTCTGTGTCTGAACATGAAAGTAGTTCCATTCACTTATGGCATCAAATATTGGGGCATATGAGTGAAAGAGGATTGAAAATTTTGGCTGACCGAAAGTTACTTCCTAATCTAAGATCTGGAAAATTGGATTTCTGTAAACATTGTCTGTTTGGTAAACAAAGTAAACAAAAGTTTAAAACAGGCAAACATACTAGTAAAAGCATACTTGATTATATCCATTCAGATGTGTGGGGTCCAGTTCCTACAGCTTCATATGGTGGTTCATCTTATTTTGTATCATTCATTGATGACTTTTCTCGCAAAGTTTGGGTCTACATGTTGAAAAAGAAGTCTGATGTTTTTACAGTTTTCAAGCAGTTTAGAGCATTGGTAGAAAACGACACTGGTAGAACTATAAAATGTTTAAGAACTGACAATGGTGGTGAGTTTTCCTCCAAGGAGTTTGACAGCTATTGCAAGGATGCAGGGATCGAGAGACATAAGACCACGGTTTATACTCCTCAGCAGAATGGAGTTGCTGAACGCATGAACAGGACTCTTCTAGAGAGAGCAAGGTGTATGCTGAGTAACGCCGGGTTGCCGAAGGAGTTGTGGACGGAAGCAGTGGCAACTGCTTGTTATGTGATAAACCGATCTCCATCAACGGCAATAGACTGCAAGGTTCCGCAAGAGGTATGGACAGGACACCCTTGTGACTATTCTAAACTCAGAGTGTTTGGTTGTGATGCATATGCTCTAGTGCCTAAACATCAGCGAACTAAATTAGATCCGAAATCGAAAAGGTATGTCTTTGTTGGGTATGGTGATGGAACAAAGGGATTTAGATTGTGGGATCCTACTACCCGCAAAATCATCATCAACAGAGATGTAAGGTTTAATGAATCCTCTCTTGTACAGTTAGATGTAGATAGAAGATTGAAACAGGATGATGTATCTGATTTCCAGCATATTCAGTTTGACAGCATTTCTAATGATAGTCATAATGACCATAGTTCAGATTCTAGTCATGAACAGGTTTCAGAATCAGATTATGAACAGGGTTCAGATGGAGGACATGAACAGGTCTCAGATGGCGATCATGAAGAAATTCCTACAGTTGATAGACAACCCATTGTGGAAGCACCAGAAACATTCTTAAGGAGATCTACAAGGATCAAACGCCATCCGAGAAGGTATGATGATTCAGTTGCTTTGATCGCTAATGATGATGAACCTTTGTGTTATTAGGAAGCTGTAGAAGGTTCAAATAGTGACAAATGGAAAGCAGCCATGAAGGAAGAAATGATGGCCTTGAGTAAAAACGGCACATGGGATCTGGTGGAGCTTCCGAAAGGCAAGAAAACTGTGGGATGCAAGTGGGTGTTCAAGCTGAAACGGGGTGTGAATGATACGGAAGACAGGTACAAAGCGAGACTGGTTGCAAAAGGGTTTTCTCAGAAAGCTGGCATAGACTTTCATGAGATTTTTTCACCAGTGGTTAAAATTGTTTCAATTAAAATTGTGTTAGCATTAGTGGCTTTGTTTGATTTGGAGTTGCAGCAGTTAGATGTTAAGACTGCATTTCTACATGGTAATTTAGATGAGGAAATATATATGGAACAACCGGAAGGGTTTGTTCAGCATCGCAATGCGAAATTTGTCTGCAGGCTCAAGAAGTCATTATATGGCCAGCAGTCGCCTCGGCAGTGGTATAAGAAGTTTGATTCTTTCATGTTGAGTCAGAAATATGTTAGAAGTGAATATGATCATTGTGTTTATTTCAAACAGTTGAATAATGGCATATTCATTATCTTAGTATTATATGTTGATGATATGCTTTTAGCAAGCAAAAGCATTGGAGAAATCAACAGGTTGAAGACTCAGATGGCAAGGACGTTTGATATGAAAGATCTAGGAGCCGCAAGACAGATTTTGGGCATGGAGATTTTCAGAGACAGGAGTAATGGTAAGCTGTGGCTATCACAACAGAAGTATATTGAGAAAATACTTTTGAGATTTGGTATGAATAATGTGAAGCCTATGTCAGTCCCTTTAGCTTCCCATTTTAGGCTTTCTTCGAGTTTATGTCCTAATACAGATGAAGAAAAGGATTATATGTCTCGAATTCCATATGCCAATGTAGTAGGGTGTTTAATGTATGCGATGGTTTGTACGCGACCAGATATTTCTCATGCAGTTGGGGTTGTCAGCAGGTACGTGGCAAATCCGGGTAAAGAACACTGGTCAGCAGTGAAATGGGTGCTTCGGTACTTGAGAGGCACAAGTAGTTATTGTATTTCTTACAATAAGAGTAGTGAATATGTTTGCGGATATGTTGATTCCGATTTTGCAGGTGATTTGGATAAGAGGAGATCA
>APFE030140465.1:0-17077 GCA_000404065.3 Pinus taeda
GTGGTTTAAGGATAGCCACCAACACTGGAACGCTTAGTGCAGTTCCCGGAACTCTTCCAAAACTGGCAAGAAGCTGGAGTCTTCTGCTAGAGGAAGTGATCCTATTTTTTAAAGAGGGAAACCTTCAACCGTAAACGGGAGGTCTCACCCCGCATAAAAGGTAAAACTTCAACCTGAAAAGGGAAGTCTCAACCTATGATGGTTTAAGGATGAACAACAACTCTGGAATGCTTAATGCAATTCCTGGAACTCTTCCAAAACTGGAAAGAAGCTAGAGTCTTCTGCTAGAGGAAGTGTTCTCAATTTTGTTCACGGAACTCTTCCAAAACTGGCAAGAAACTCAAGTCTTCTGCTAGAGGAAGTGCTCCAGATTGCCAACTGAAGGCATGTTCAGACATCTTTGTCTCTAGCTACAACTCTAAAACTAGTGTGGCAGGTTGTGGCTCAGGCTCGCTTGATGTGGCTTTGAAGCTTGTAGATGACCATCATTTCCCCCTGTCAAATACAAGGTAAGATGATGGAGAAAACTCAACTGCAAGACTGTTCAATATTCTGGAACAAGTTCTGACATGTGTTTGGAATATCTTCTTGGCTGTTGATGCCTATTGCCAAGAAGCGATCCATCCTAGATGAATCTTTGTTCTTGCAGGGTGTTTGTTTTTGAAGCATCTGTTTGAAGAATGACTAGTTTTATGACAATGCTTACATGGATGAAGATCAAAACGGTGATCTTTCAAATGGCCAACTCGATCACAGTGTTGGCATTTCACGATCTGTTGTTGTTGTTGCTGTTGTGGAAGAGAAGCAGAGTCTGGAACAGTTGAAGCTGAACTGTCATGAGGAGCAGGTGAATTGTCATAGATGAATCCAACACTCTGAAACTGAATGGGCTTGGCGTAGTCCGGAATGTGAAAGGACAAGTCCTTTTCATATCCAAGACCGGTTCTGTGCTTGTTGTGGACAAGCTGTTCCCAAGGTCTGATGATGGGCTTGGGAAGTGCAGATTGAGTTTCTGCATCTGCATGTACAACTTCTGCTTTATTTGAATGAACATGAACATTATTGACTTGCTTTTTATGGGAGTCTGTTTCAATGTTCTGAACAAAACCAGGTTCAGAATAGTGTCTATTTTGATGTAGCTCTTCTTGCTGTAGCTGTGATTCAAGCTGCAAAAAATCAATCTTTTCCTGTGCATTTTGTAGACATGTCTGAATTTCTGAGAGAGAGGCTTTGCTGATTTTGAATGCGTCATTAGAAGTAGATTGTATTAGAGTTTTCAAAAACTCTAATACTTCACAATTTGATCCATTTTCCAAAGAAAAAAAACGCAGTTCCTTAATGATACTTTGAATTCCTCAGAAAGCTGAAAGCTTCTTGGAAAGATATTTCAAGCTTCAAAAATCCATTTTTTTCACAATATTCAAACAAGAATTACATTGCTTCATTGAGTTTCAGTTTTCATAACAAGTGGGTACATGGCCTGCTGTAAGTGTATTCTTTAAAACATATGATGGCACCAAAACCCAACTTTCAACTAGTTCATGATATGATGCACAAACACAATCCGATATTTAAAAAAATACAAAGCAGTAAGGACATAACATCAGCCTGGATACGTGTGACGAATGGACTAATAAGTATGCCAAGAGTGACAAGCCTCTTACTCTGCTACAGAAATCCGCACCACTAATTCCAAAGTGGTTCCTCCTCCATAGTTGTTTTATCTGCAGGCATGCACTTTCTATTTTCCGTAGTCTTAGGACAGTATATTGGCACCGCCTTTGCCTCCACCAATCTCCTGATGGAGTGGTGCTTTTTGTACACTATATTGATGTGATGACAAAGGGAACCTCAGTAGCCTGCAAAAATATCGAAACCAGAACAACCTCACAAACAGCAACGGTTGCTGCCTTTTACTTGAAATTCAACGCTCGACAGGCCTTTTCATTCCCTAGAGTGCACAGTAATTCCCCAGACACGGCAGGGACACTAGAGACCTTAATTCACACTTTACTTCTCCTTTAATTGCTTACATCCACAGATACGCAGCTACAATAGTTGTGGTTGCTGCTCCAGTTTCTTCTTTTATGCAATCGGTGCTCTGGCATTAGTATGCACAAACCCGAAAATCCCGAAAATCGAAAGTACTCAAAAATCGATAGTACTCACCAGAGATGAAGAGATCAATTCAGACAGATCAATAACATCTGCTATAGAAACTTACCTTGATACCAGATTTAGGAAGGGAAAACAATCCGTGCATAGCTATGACGATCTGACGATTTCCGCACAACATTTTTCTGGTATTTTTGCAGAGATCCTTTATCTGTGAAACCCGTGTTCGAATCACGGGCTAGGTGAATTCGTGACGAGGAATTCATCCAATTCATACAATGGTGTCTGGAAAACAAAGAAATGGTGGTGTTCTGCTTTGACACTTTAGTGGCCCATTACACCAGCGAGCTTTTACCTCCTCCTACCTTTGACGAGGGTCAACATCCATTATTTGTCACATGGAAAAAAATTGTTGGTGGGGAGCCTTGTCTGAGAGGATGTATTGGTACATTGGAAGCCAGGTTTCTTTTTAATGGGTTGAAATACTACGCTCTGACAAGTGCCCTTCGTTATCACCACTTTCCTCCAATACAAGCCAGAGAAATTCCATACCTGGAATGCACAGTCTCTATCCTAACAGATTATGAGCCTGCAGCCAATTATCTAGATTGGGAGGTAGGAAAGCATGGCATGATTATGGAGTTTAATGATCCAGATAATACAAGGCACAGTGCAACTTACTTGCCTAAAGTAGCTGCTCAGATATGTTCATGACCTGAATGGTATGATAGATTATGCATGGAGCCACGCAGTTATTTCAGACGAAGATTATCACAATTTCAAGGACTCCTGCGATTCCAAGTCAAATAACGATTCATCACCCCTGTGTGATAGTGCCATCAGAAACTTTATTCAAATGTACGCAGATATTGCCATTTACAGTTTGTACACGCCTGTTTGTGTGCACCGGCTCGATAAAAGTGCATCACGCCTTGCGGCATCCGCTAAATCCCTGTCAAAACATGACATGCAAACAACACCAAAATTTCTTATCCCTGGACACTATGCAGCGAAGTGATCTCCTGGAACGATTCTTCCACCACCATTCTACCCATTTTCAGGAAGCTCATCAAGGGCGGTTTTTCAAAGCTAAAAAACAGTGAAACTTATGAAGTCACCTCATCTTTATTTCAGAGCTTATTACTCTTATAATATGCGCATCACTTGACTCCCTGCATATACGTAGTTCTACCTGAAATGAACTATGGACTGTCATTCCTCAAAGCTTGACCCTTAATAAGGAAGCTCAGAATACCCAACCATTCACTGCTAACCTTCCCCAAGGAAGGTTTCACGACACAGTCATTTGCAAAATAAACCATAAATCTCTTAAGAAAGCATCTGGATTTCAGGTTTGAGCAGCGCAATATTCACTAAGGAAGCTCGAAAGACTGAACCTTTCACCACCAACCTTAACAGATCACGTGACCCAATCGTTTGAAAATAAAAGAAGAAATTTCCCAAGGAACCGTCAACACTTCATGCGATTCCAAGTTACATAACACTGATTTCTACGACCATATACAGAATCATAGCTCAAATTTTATTAAATGCAATGATGTCCATTCAATGTCGAGAACCAGTGGTCGATCAGATTGAATGTAATAACGTTTTGTATGCAGAGAATAATAATGAATAGCAGTGAAGGTTAGTAATGGCCTGAGAACGGTGAACGAAAGCGAATCGACATAATCATAATTGAAACTCTTTTGCATGGAACATTAGGAGAGGTCAATCATGGAATCATGGAAATCATGGAAGCGTTTAAAACAGTGACCGAAGAATAAACCATAAAGAACAGTGATACCCCTGCACTGGGGCGCGTGGATATTTGACCGTTTTCACCGAACATTTGTTTCAGCGTTTTTTTTTTCTTAATACCAGACATCAAATTCAAGAGCGTTACCTTCAGGCACTCTCTAAGATGTTAGGTATGCAGCGGCAACATTTCTTTCAGGCAGACGTTTCTTTCAGAAATTAGGTATGCAGCTTCAGGCTGGCAGGCAGGCGTTCTTTCAGGTAATGAAGACTGGGTCAGCAGTATTCAAGGCAACTCAGATCAGTTTCTCAGAGAAAATAGACCACACATCATGGCTTTGATACCATGTTAAACAGACATGGTGAGCGAGAACAAATAGGAAAGATAAAGCTTGCAATGCATTTTTATTAACAATAGATGTACAATTGTAGTACAATATGGCGACTGTTGGGATTCACATCCCAAGGTCTCTTGGACTACTTAGTCTGTTCGGCTTCCACACTAACCCATTTAGGATTAGGTGTCCACCACTTTCCTCCATTTTATCTTCTTAACCTGATTATTTTGGCCCCTCATATCCGACCTCTAACTATCAGCAATGAGATAATATGTATATACATCTATGCAAGTTGCAGGTGGGCGCTCATTGCAGGCAGATTACCAGGCCGTGCTGCTTTGGCCGTCAAGAATCATTGGAACACCACATTGAACAAGAAAAACCATAGTCATGTCGTCAAACTTCACTGTACTCTTGCAGACATATATTCTTCTTCCCATCAAAATGAACAAATGAAGAGATTATCCAGTGACTCATCTCCGAACACTGAAGGGAAATGTGATAATTCGCATGCTGGTCCTCATATTCCACATGGGATTACAGAAGCTGAAACCAAATCGACAGTTAATCCTGAAATGAATTCGCCACTCCCACCAGTTGACATGGAGGCCTCGGAGTAGAATTGCATGATAGTGCCAGACCCCAGTAGTCTATCTGCAGATATTAATAACATCATCCTTTAGGAGGAGGATAAGTTCAACAAACAATACTATTTTCTGAGCGATGATGAATTAATTTGCATGGCAGCGAGCACGCCATATGCAAAAGGAAGATGAGATACATCTCTGGGACGTTAATACAGAAGAAGCCTTTTCATTGTGGCTGCAGCCTTCTCCATTTCACACATAGCATGAGATAAATGCTGCCAGTTTGTGTGGCATTACAGTAACTACTCTATCAGCTCTTACAACTTGTGGTGTGTTGGTCATTTTTTCAATAGAGAATATATTTCAATGGTTAATCAATCACAACCAACTTTTCAATCATCCATTTTTTAATCGAATATGTATATAAACCATACTGAATTGTTAATTCTTTAAGTAGTACCGTTTTCTAAATGTTGTGCTGGTCAATGTCTCAACAAAGAATATAACATAATGGTTTGCAAATCACAAATTAGATTGAGAAGCTTTAGAAGAAGAAACAATTATTAAAAGGGCCAATCTATTTAAATTTTCTAAGAACTAATTTTACGGAAAAACCTTACTACAAGCTAACTTTCACGGACAGAAACCACAATTATATTTATTTTAATAAAGAATTAAAATAAGAGCCAATAATATCAAGTCATAAGATAATTCAAAAGTAAAATAATCCATAATCCATATAAATAATTTATATTTTATTTTAGTCAAAATGTTCCTAAACTCTTTGAACTTAGGTTAATTATGCAATATGCATTTTTATGTAATATGCATTTTTAGGAAACATAGTCTTGAATAAGCATCATACAAAAAATCATACATCAACCACATTTCTATTTAATTTCCACTTTCCATTAATGCATGCTTAACTTTATAATTTTTTCCTTGGTTATCGAATTTGCCTTATTCTTTCTCGAGCATGTTTTTCTGCATGTATCCAATTAACCTTTATTCAATCTTTAATAATCAACCACATCTAAAATTAAAAGTGAAAATAAATTATTTTTATCACAATTCTTTTCATAATGTGTTGTAATATCAACGACTAATTAAGTGAATACAATGAAACTGTTAATATTTTATAATGTTTTCCATTAAAACTAACAACATGTATATTTATTTTATTTTTTTATTATAACTGGAATTGTTTTTCTTTAGTGAATATTTTGTTTTTATTTTAAAAAGACACATGTCAAATCGAGGATGAACACAAAAGGAATTACATCTCTTTCATATTGGCCTGTAGAATATTGATCGGTAAATTTTCGTGGATATTTCATTGGATAGTTTGTCACAATAGATCTCATAAAATTATATTTAAAATAAAAAAAATTACATTATTAAAACCTTATTTATTTTTAGATTTCGAAATCTATAGAATATTGTTAATAGTGCATGTATGCGAACTAAAATTTATGCAAATAGACAACATTAAAATAAAATCTCTCTCACACACATTTGACACAAGATATCATCTTGGAAACCCTGTTTGGGGGAAACCTAGCTGAAAGGTGGGCCACCCTACTCTCTTTCTCTAAATAGAAAATGTTTGCAAGCACAAAGAAGTATGGCTTGTGGTCTGTAGGTTACTATAGTGCAAAAATTTTCTGTCTGTGCTCTATGTCCTATTGATATCGGTTATTTTTTCTTAGCTATGGAACCACTGCATTCAAAAGAATGGAACATCTTTTCCTCCTAGTGGCCCAATTATAACATGGCCCCATAGCCTACTAGTGGTTAGATTTGAGTACATCAACTCTTAAATAGAGTTACAATATAGACTCTTATAGAGTCTTCTTCATAGTAATGATGTGGCTACCCGCTTTTACATAAATTATGGGGGATGATGTGGCATCCTCTCAAATTATTCTTGCGCAATTAGAAAGGTCTTTGGGTTTAGAATAGGAAAAATTGTGGCACACTAAAATAATAAAATTTTACCCCAACAAAATGTTGTTAGATGCCTCAAAATTCTCCTAGAAGGTTTCAAACCCCAATTTTCCAAATTGGGTCTTGCCAGTAAAAATGGCCTTGAGAGTTGATTCCTCCATTTTTCCACTCTTAAAGCATCGAGATTGATGATAAATGATATAATGATCCAATCTAGATCATTAATATTTTATAAAACTAACAAAACATGTATATTCATGTGTGCAAGAAGGAGGTGTGTGGAAGAAGTGTGCACAGGCGAAATGTATGTAGAAATACATAACATTGTGGAAAATATTTGTTGTTCCTTGCTCCATACACTTATTCTTTTGTACACAACTTCTTCGTAACATGCATTAAAAGGACACTTCATTTAATATTGGATAATAAATATTTAATTCACAAATGCAAGATCACAATTACACTTAGAATTTAGGAACCATAAATACCAATATTCATTGATTCTACTTTGTTAAAATATTTAAATGAATAGGAGGATTCATGCAAAAGAAACATCAAAATAAATATGTCAATATTAAACAAAAATCTATTCAAAGTAAAACATTAGCTAGCAACAAAACAAGCTATTAGAGTAAATGATATTTAAGCACTCGAATGATGTCATGATTATGCATCAGTTTGTTGAATAAATGTTGAAAATATTTATATTTTAATATATACTTGTCCGCAGAAAGATTTATATTTTAATATATACTAGTCTACGACATGGAAATTTGATTGAGGTTAGAAGAAGGATACCACACTCGATATTAGCCGTTGATTATGGTGGAATGATCAAAGCCATCAAACATAGTTTTGAAAACTACACATCAGATCATTCACAAAATAGTTTTTCCGCACTTTCTTTGCATCTTGATACCAAATTGAAAAAAACCCACACCAACATAGTAGAGGGGGTAGTTAATCGCCCACCCTTATTTCACACCTAATATACACGAAAACCAAACTTTATGCCCCAAAATTTAATAAGCCAAAATTGTTAATTAATTGATTTATATGTAGTATTGTGCGGGAGAGAAGCGTGTGGAAGAAGTGTGTGAAGGGAAAATGCATGTAGAGATGTTGAACATTATGGATGAAAGTTTTTGTTCCTTACTCTGGACACTCTTTCTCCCACACAATACTCATTCCTCATAGACATTCAAATGACACTTCATTTAATATTGAATAATAAGTATCTAGTTGACAAATGTGAAATCACAAATGCTCTTAGTATTTAGGAAGCTCAAATAAAAGGATCCCACATCGACATAGTAGTGGGGACAATTAATCGCCCAAACTTTAATAAGCCAAAACTACTAATAAATTGATTAATATGTAGCGTTGGGCAGTAGAGAGATTTGTGGGAATGTATGCAGAGGTATAGAACGTTGCAGAAGAAAGTTTATGTTCCTAGCTCCACACCATTGTAGAAGAAATTTTATGTTACTAGTCCACACAACTATTCTCTCGTACAACACTTCTTCGTCACATGCATTAAAAATATGTTTGATTTAATATTGAATAATAGGCATTTAATTCACAACTGTGGGATTATAAATGCACTTAGTATTCAAAAACTGTGAATACCAAGATTCATTGCTTCTACTTTGATAATTTTTTTAAAGTTATAGGAGGAATGGTATGAAAGAAACATCAAAATAAACATGTAAATATTGAAAAAAAAGCTAGTCAAAGTAAAACATTAGCTAGTAATGAAACATTAGCTATGTGGAACAAGTGTATGGAGTCTGTGATATGTGAATCAATTCAATGAATAAAGACCGAAAAGAAATACATTTTAATATATGCTAGTCCATAGTGTAGGAAGTTGATTGAGGTTAGAAGTAGGACCATTCACTTAGTATCAACTGTTGATTATGGTGGAATGATCAAAACCGTCAAACATAGTTTTGAAAATTGTGCATCAGATCATCCGCAAAGAAATTTTTGCATAACTCCTTTGCATCCCAATATCAAATAAAATGAGCCCATTTCATCATAGTAGTAAGGGAAATTAATCACGCACCCTTATTTTGCACCTGATATACACATAAACTAAACTTTTCAAGCCCTAAAGTTTAATAAGTCAAAACCACTAATTAATCGATTAATATGTAGTGTTGTGTAGGATAGAGGTATGTGAAAGAAGTGTCGAGAGGGGAAATGTATGCGAAGGAGATGCAGTGCATTGCAAATGACATTTTTTATTCCTTGCTTTTCACAAATGTTCTCTCACATAACACTTTTTTCTCACACACATTAAAAGAAACTTTATTTAATATTGGACTTAAATAAGTTTATGCTTAAAGTTAAAATAATTTCATGTTTGTGGTAGAAATTTCTCTCTACACCCTCGTTCTCCTATACATACCCGCTTTTATGCACATCCTTTCATTCCATATACATTCATGGTTTCATACACTTGCTTTCCCACACAACTAAATTTGTAAAAAATTAAAATGAAAAATAAAATAAAATGCAATAAGAGGTAAATGCATTAGGAGTATATGTGTTAGTGTTAAAGTACTCATCGACAGAATGCTCTCTCCCCTCCTTACCTAAATGACTTGTTCAGAACATTGCGTCAGTGTCAATCTAAGAGTACTCACCAACAAAATGACCATTTAAAAAGTTAGTCTTATTTTCATTTTAAAATAATTTGTTAGGCAATGACAAATATGGAAATTCAATTTCCCTCCACTAGGGGAATTATGTCACATCAAAGCTCTAGTTCAACCAATAAAAACTTATAAATGAGATTTTCAATAGAAAATTAAAAATAAAATTTTCAAAAATTAAGAAAATATTTTTGAATTTACAAAAAAATGTAAATATTCAACATTTTATGAAAACTTTGATTTTAGTTACCAAAAAGTCACAAAAACTAAGCAAACTAATAAATCAATTTACCTAATTATTGAAAATCTCTCATTATATACAATTAGAAAATATAAACAACTAAATAACTAAACACAAACTCAAAACTATATAAAAAGCATAAAACCCTATCGAGAAGAACAATTTTTACATTGAAATGAAGAAACTTTCCTACAATATAGAATCATTGAAATTGTTTCCATACATCTAAAAAAAAGTAAAACTAATAAAAATGAAAAATATGCTATTTAAAATTGGAATTAAAAGATGTGGAAATACTATTTTGAAGATATAAAAAAAAAAAAAATGCATATCTTTAATTATTTAATTTCTAAGGAATTTGAGTTAATTTGAGTTTTAGAATTAAGATATAGGAAAATCTTTTATAAAAATATTTTTGAGTTTTTAAGTTATTTTCCTATCTTTAATTAAAATCATTTTCATTACAAAAATATATATATATTTTAAAAATTATTAATATATGTGAATTGTTATTATGTTTTTCATAAATTTTTTAATTTTAATTTATTGAAAATATTTTAATATATTATAAAAATACTTTAAAAATTAAATAATAAAAAAATTAAAATTAACATATAATATTTAAATCAATCTATCTCATCATTAAAAATCTCTGGCTATATATTAATAAATCAATCCATCTAATTATTAGAAATCTCCTACTTTCTATAAAATGCAAAAATACAAAGGTTTTGTGATTACATTTGAAAAAAAGGGATTTTAAGAGATGTGAAAATATCATATTTTGAGAGCATATCATATTCTTTGCCTGAAAATCGATTTCTAGGTTATTGTCAAAGGTTATCCCTAATTTAATAAATTTAATAATATTTATTAAAGATGGAAAGTATTCGTGAAAGAAAGGGTTTCCCTACTTACATGAAAGGTGCAGAGTATGGCATTGAGTGTGAGTGCAGAGTATGGCATTGAGTGTGAGTGCAGAGTACAGAGGACAAGGGAGTAAAAAGAAAAATGTGACATCTTTTGTCGGAAGTAGCATAAATAGTTTGCTTTAATACTTTTACCATTTCGGAACTTACTGTGTGGGGTAAATGAAAGGTACTCGCTTACCAGAATTAAGATTCTCGGAAATGACGAGGATCAAAGTAATTTATTAAAAATATACAGAATATTTATTTGATAAATATTTTATTATTACTGCTCAATAT
Organism: Pinus taeda; assembly: GCA_000404065.3. NCBI lineage: Eukaryota > Viridiplantae > Streptophyta > Pinopsida > Pinales > Pinaceae > Pinus > Pinus taeda. The sequence continues at coordinate 10,855 of APFE030140465.1, forward strand.
TATTATTTTTTAAATTATTATATAATATTAATATAACTTTATATTAATATATATATATATATAATATATATATAATATAAATCATTTTATGCCATATTAATGTAAATAATTTATAATCAATGTGATTATTTGGAGAGAAAGAAAAAAATAATTTAAAGTAAATCATTATAAATTCATCTTAATAATGAGTTTATTAAACATTGATAAATATCAAATTTCTTGATGTATAAACCTCTTTTATTATGCAAGAAATTGAAAAAAAAATATAACTCAAAAAATTTGATAATAGATCAAATTAAGTTAAATATATCCTCATATTAAAATTAATTTAAATTCATTTTAAAATATAGAGAAAATAATTTATTAAATATTACATATTTTTTGTTTTCATATAAGATTCCAAAGCATTCATTTTTTAATGCAATTATATAATATTTGTTTATTATTAAAATATAGAATATGTTAAATAAAACCGTTCACACTAATAAAACACTATCTTTTAGATAACCATCTAAATATTATAGATCAACTATATTAATTTGCAAAGCATTCCACTATTTTTAATATAATTATATAATATATAATTTTTAAGTATGGGGGTTTAAGCAGTGCATTATATTAGATATCATTTTGGGATTCAACTACGTTAGGTAAGTCATTAAGGTATGACCATTTCCATGAGAGGTATTAGATATCATTTTGGGATTCAACAACGTTAAGTAAGTCAATAGTATTAGATATCATTTTGGGATTCAACTGCGTTAAGTAAGTCATTAACGTATGACCATTTCCATGAGAGGTAGTCATAACTGACTAATTTCTCATGATTCTTGAATAGTTCACTTAGCACTCATTGCATCGGGTGTGAGCGAAGTGGGATTGAAACTAGTGAAATGAAACACCACTTCCGAGGCTTGCACCTGGTAACCAGGACTTCCCAGGAGGTCACCCATCCCAGATCACCTCTGGCTCAAGCACGCTTAACTGTGGAGTTTCCCCACAATCAATCCCACTTAGTTTGCTACCCCGTTTGCAAAACCTTAGCAAGTATTGTGCCTCTGTGCCTCATGAACCATTCAATCCCACTTCTTCACCCATGTGAGCATCACCCAATGCAATGAGTGCTAAGTGAACTATTCAAAATCATGAGAAGTTAGTTAGTTATTACTACCTCTCATGGAAATGGTCATACGTTAATGACTTACTTAACGCAGTTGAATCCTAAAATGATATCTAATATAATGCATTGCGTAAGCCCCCATACTTGAATTCAAAAAGAGTGAAGGGATCTCTAATTGAATGGTCCATGAGGCACAATACTTGCTAAGGTTTTGCAAATGGGGTAGCAAGCTACGTGGGCTTGATTGTGGGGAAAAATCCACAGTTAAGCGTGCTTGAACCAGAGGCGATCTGGGATGGGTGACCTCCCGGGAAGTCCTAGTTACCATGTGCAAGCCCCGTAAGTGATGATTGATGCTATGTGATTCATTTCACTAGTTTCAATCCCTCTACTTCACCCCTGTGAGCATCACCTGATGCAATGAGTGCTAAGTGAACTATTCAAAAATCACTAGTTTCAATCCCACTTCTTCACCCAACTATTCAAAAATCATGAGAAGTTAGTTAGTTACGACTACCTCTCATGGAAATGGTCATATGTATGCAATGAGTGCTAAGTGAAATATTCAAAAGTCACTAGTTTCAATCCCACTTCTTCACCCAACTATTCAAAATGGTCACAGGTGTGCAATGAGTAATAAGTGAACTATTCAAAAATCACTAGTTTCAATCCCACTTCTTCACCCAACTATTCAAAAATCATGAGAAGTTACTGAGTTAGGACTACCTCTCATGGAAATGGTCAGAAGTTACGACTACCTCTCATAGAAATGGTCATACGTTAATGACTTACTTAACGCAATTGAATCCCAAAATGATATCTAATAATATTTTTTATTAAAATGTAGAATATGTTAAATAAAACCATTCACACAAATAAAACACTATCTTTCATATAACCATCTAAATATTATAGATAAACTATATTAAATACATTTTATGCAAGTGTTCAATCATTGTATTAAGTTTAAGTTTATGATATAAAAAAGTTAATAAATATACACACTTTTCTATGAAGTTATTTCTTTAGTTAAAATTAATTAATATTATTAATATTATTATCATAATTTTTTATTGTATTTAAAAATATTTAAGTCATTTGAGATCTTTACATTTAGTTATTTATAATTGAAAGTTTTTAGAAAAGAATTCTAGAGAGATTTTATTGGATATTTCACTCATTATTAGAGATTAGAAAACTTACCCATTATTAGAGACTCATGTGCAAATTAGTTAGAAAAAAATAATAAATTAATTAATATAATACTTATATCAAACATATATTTGAAAAATTATTTTCATAATTAAATTTTAAATTTCTTCTAACCTAATAACCTTTATGATTTAATAACCTTTATGATTTAATAAGTCAAAATTTAGTTACACATCAAACTTTATGGTCTTTAATAATAAATAAAATATCCTTAATATCTTAGGGCTAAACTCAACTTTATATTTACATTAATGAAATATCACAAAAATCAATATTATTTATTTGAGATATAAAATCAATTATGCATCGATTCTCCTTCCACACGAAGGCAATGTATTTAAGCAAAGTACGCCTTAGTCAATAGGTAGTTTCCAATATAGATATTGTATTTTACCTAAACATGTTTAGGTAGTTTCCAATATAGATATTGTATTTTACCTAAACATGTTTAAGTAGTTTCCAATATAGATATTGTATTTTATCTAAACATATTTTTATATTTAGATTTATAATTTTAATAAAAATAAATAAATCTATACCAATATAATTAATTTGATCTTTTTAATTAGAAAATTAATAATTACAAAAATATTGTTTTAAATTAATACAAAATCATATTTAATTTCAAAAATAAAATAATATCAAAATTTAAAAATATATATTAAATTATTTTTTAATGGCTGATAAACAAAGATGAACATTAATTTATGATAGACATTAAAACACTTCATAAAACATTTCACATTACTACAATTAGAAAGCTATAAAATTTAACTAAATTATAACTTTATTTATTATTATTAATTAAAATAAATTAACACACATTAAGAAACATATAATAAGATTCTTAATTTTAGAGATTCATCCCAACTTGATCAAGGAGATTCTTAATTTGTAAATAACTTTATTACAATCTCATGGCTTATCAATACTACATGCCCCAAAAAACAGTAACTCATTCATATGGTATTTTTTTCATTAATCAATTTAATTAAAAAGAATAAGAAATATAACTTTGAAGATCAATCTCAACATTTTATTTATGAATACTATTATGAATATTTTAGTATATTTTGTGGAGGTTAAATCCTTATTATCCACCAAATAATAATTTATAATTAAATTAAATTATGGAAACTCTATTCCAAAATAAACATGTCTATCAACATAATGACATAATTTGTACCACCTTAAAAGATAAAACAATAATTATACCAAAATAACATATTTTCATATTGTCCATCTTTAATATTTTCTTATGTTCCATCTTTAAGGTTTAACCATAAGAACATTTGGTTTCCCTATATCCCATACTCAATGGCATCCAAAGAAATACACAATTTCACTACTCAATGACATCCAAAGGAATACACAATTGCCCCTTTGTCTTATTTTAGTCTATTTAATTCTGCTATTTTTTGCTTAAAGATAATATTCTTAGTTTTTAATAATTTTTTTATTTCAAAGACATCCAAAAAATGCACCATTTCTCTACTCAATAGCATCCAAAGGAATACACAATTGCCTCTTTATCCTATTTTAGTCTAAAGGAATACACAATTGCCTCTTTGTCTTATTTTAGTCTATTTAATTGTGCATTTTTTAAAACATAATACCCTTAATCTTTAACAATGGTTTATTTTTAAGCTTTTTCCATAATATAATTTGATTATTTAGATTGCAAAAATTAAGAGGTTTTTAATTATGTTTCAAATGGGATATCTATCGAAAAGGTTAAATTTTATAGTAATAATTAAATTGTTTTTAGTAAAGTTGGAGAAACATTCAAGTTTATTTTAAAAGTTGAAGTGGATTTTTATGGTATTTGGCTTTTCAAGATAATTCATTAACATTAAAGGTGGACATGAATAAGAGTATTGAATGGAACATGAAAGAGAAAATGAACAATTGAAATAATAAAGATGATAATTGAAATAACAAAGATGATAATTGAACAAAGTGGATTTCTTAATGATAGAGGATATGAAGAAATTGAGTGTATCTTATGATGAGAAAATATTGTTGTCGATCCATGCCATTTTCAAATTTCATGCTAGCTAGTAATTAAATGCTAAATGTGTGTGTAGCCCACTGTTTTGTAAACAATTTCTTACTTGGTTTTCCAAGAACATCTTGGCCTCTTTCTATTTGCTTTGATTTTTTTATAATTATATGGGTGATATTATTGCTATCATTTATGGTGTATATTTTTATTGTTAATTGCATACATGAATATGATGAAAAGTTTCAACTTGTACTTTTGATATTTTACTTACACACCTATTTCCATTAGTATTCAATGAATGCTAACAACTATCTATATTCTTCCATCCATTTTATATAGATGTTGAATATCAATAGTTAATTGAGTTTGGTGGATTGTTTGGGATTTCTAGCCTTGTTGGGTATCTTATTTTACCTAGGCCATTTCCCCTTCCTATGAGCAATGACTTTTTCAACTAGATGAATTCAAGGTTATCCTTTTTCCAAGAGTCTATATGCATACCTTGAGCCAAATATGAAAGATATTACATACTTTCTATTGGTTGGCATTCAATTGGGCTAGATTTTTTTGTTCAAGCATTTTAACTAGTTAATACACAATAATTAAAGAGGCATGATCTCAACCTAGTTTATAATTGCAAAGATGTCATTTAATTTTATTCCAATATGTATCCATGTTGGCCAAATGGATAGTCCATAGGCCCACCCTTATGGATCATATGATATCAAAGTAGGTTTATTAGAGATCTTTAAGTAGCTTCCATGGGAAAATCCTTAGAGGGAAGCCAAAAGAGTTAAGGGACTTCAACATGTAAAGATAAGAGGAATGTCTTTATTGGAAATAGAGAGTGGATGAGCTGGAAAAATAAATCAGCAAATGCCAAGAAATCTTCACCACCATAAGAAAATAATAGAAGATGAATAGGTTGTAAGAGAATAGGTTCATTGAAGCTACTAGGATATACCAATATTTGAAAGTGAATGAAGAAACCTTAAAGCAACTACAACTACTTATCTAAGAGACCAAGCAATATTTTCTATTGCCGCTATGAAAGTGAACACCATGATAGAGTCAAACATGGTAAAATCACCTTCCAAGACCATTCCTAAAAATAGATTTAGCGACATTGGAAAGAACACTAGAGCAATGAATTCTAAGTTCATGAGGAAAATGGGATACAATGGCCAAGAGTTTGGAAATGACAACCAAGGGATTCCTACTCCCATTGTACCTTAATAGAGTCCTAAGCATGAATGTATAAGATTTAATGGATGAGAAGTCAACATAAATTCAAGTAAAGGCATTTTTTTTAAGGAAAAAAGAATCATAAAGGAATCCATTCCCATGGAGGAAAAGGTAATTAGAAAAAGAATGTGTAATTATCCACTCAAATATGCTTGTAGAGGCTCGGAAGAAGGTATATGATTATGGCATCCACATCCACTTTGATATGATTATGACATCCATATCCACTATGCCATCCATATCTACTCGAACTCTTTAGGGACCAAGCAATCAAAGCCAAAAAATACCATCACAAGTTAAAAAGGTATGGCAAGTATCTTTGGTTTGTTTCTCTTGCAATACAATGGTTCATAAAGTCAACAATTGTTGACCTTTTAGAAGGCCAAGTAACCCATGTAACAACAATTATGACCAATATTTTAGAACAATGAGCTGAATCATATTATTGTATTGTTTTTCATCCAATCAATACTCTAGAAATAGAAAAAATGAAGGTATCAATTCAAAAGAACTTTAGCCAAGTTTGAAACATCAAATAGAAAATTTAAAGAACTTTAGCAAGGTTTGAAACATCAAATAGAAAATTTTGAAGAATAAAAATTGGAGTTTTGAAACTAAAAGATTAAAAAAATTGGAATTAA